>CAUYPK010054749.1:0-11033 GCA_963574355.1 Loris lydekkerianus
GGCACCTGTAGTCCCAGCTATACTTGGGAGGCTGAGGCAAGAGAATCACTTAAGCCTAGGAGCTGGAGGTTGCTGTGAGCTGTGTGATGCCACGGCACTCTACCAAAAGGCCATAAAAGTGAGACTCTGTCTCTATAAAAACAAAAACAAAAAAACTAGCAAACAGCAGAATGACCACAACAGCCATGATATCCCCCAATGCACTGTGCAGTCACCACTGTCCTCTCTCTCCAATCCTATGTAGGAACTGAAGAATTTTCCTGCTGAGTATCCAAATTAGTGAAGAAAATACCTTCTTCCTATGTCATTCTTATAAAATTAAAATTGGCATCTTTGTTTCTGAAATGTGTTATTATAGGGTCTATCTAGAACTCTGACAAGCAATAAGCATTCATTGCCTATGTTAAACTAAAATTTTATTCACATTGAATTATATTTTATTATTAGAATGTAAACTAGATTAACTTCCATCAAAATGCACATTTTTCCCTTACAAACTAGAAAAAAAATTGTCTAAATTTAAGGAGCAAAAATATTTTAATGTGATAGTTTTAAAAAATCTTAATGAAGTATTATATGTCAGAGATTCAGAAATTATACAGGTCAAGTTTTGTCTTCCATTGCTTTTTCATCTTTTTGGTCTTCTATTTATTTTTAGTTTTCTTAAAATTCATTAAACTGACAACATGCTGGTCTTTCTGTACACATACCACACATGCACATCCTGGTACGTTCTGTAGGAGCGGGTATGTCTACTTTGTATACCACTACCTAAGCTTGCAACAGCGCCATGCTCTTGGCAGGCGTGCAAAGCACTAGCTCTCTTCACTTGTTTCGCGGGAACAGAGTACTTAATTTTTCTAATATTTGCAAATTATGTATATATTTGATTTTGAAGAAAAAAAGGACTTTTAGGTTGCAGTGTAATGATGTAAAAGGCTAGGAAAAGTTGTAAATACTTTTAAAACAATTTTTTAATGTCTTAGTTTTTCTATGAATAGAATTAGGCTCTGTATTAATTCAAGCAGAACTGAAAATATGCACTGGATTCAGACAATCAAATTACAAAAGAAATAATCTCATCACTGATCCAGTTACATAAAGATACATACACTACAGGAATATTTCCTCAAATTCTCAAGAAATACTTTCTCTTAACTATAGGTTGAGTATCTCTTACCAAAATGCTTGGGAGCGGGAAGTATTTCAGATTTGTTCATATTTGGAACATTTGCATATACATGAGATATTTTTGTTGAAGAATCCAAGTCTAAAAATCACATTCATTTATGTCTCATATATGCCTTATAGATATATCCTAAAGGCAATTTTATACAACATTTTTAGTAATTTTGTGCATGGGGCGGCACCTGTGGCTCAAGGAGTAGGGCACTGGCCCCATATACCGGAGGTGGTGGGTTCAAACCCACCTCCGGCCAAAAACTCCAAAAAAAAATAATGTGCATGAAACAAAGTCTGTATACTTTGAATCATCAAAAAAGCAAAGGTGTTAGGTGTGAAAGTTTCTATGTGTCATGTGGGCACAAAGAATTTTCAGATTTTGGAGCATTTTGGTTTAGGGATGCTCAACCTGTATAATAAATCCATATTACCGTATATACTCGAGTATAAGCCGAGTTTTTTCGGCACAAAATTTGTGCCGAGTTCGGGTTTTTCGGCACAAATTTTGTGCCGAAAAAACTAGGTTTATACTCAGGTATATAGGTAATTTAAATTTTAAGAAAACTTACACTTTCTTTAATACATTTATTAAAGATAACTTTTTGAAGAAAAGCACATACTGCTAATTAACTATAAAGATGTGCTTAATATGTACCAATGAAACTAACAAAAAAAAAAAAAAAATCACATTTGTATCAGGCCATGATATTAAAAAAAATCCTAAGCATTAGAAATCCATTACATCTACAATGTGAAGTTAGACTAAAAGAATTCTTAGATTTTTAAAGTTTTATTTCGGAAAAGCTACTCTTAATAAGGCAGTCTCTGTCACTTAAAAATTTATTATGGAAGAAACTATTTTTTAAATTACAACTATTAAGATCCTGATTGCCACAAAGTTTCTATTAATGGGATATGAGTAATTCTAGCAAAATTATACAGGACAACATGTCCTGCTAAAAAGTTATCTAAAAGGGGATCATTAGCAAAATACAATGTCAAAATTTTTATGTATATAATTTATTGACTTATAGGAAATTCTATAAACAAATAATGGATTAAATCACAGAACTCAGGGTCACATAATTTTTTTAGGAGGTAAGAAATATTTCTGATTTAGATGTTCTAATCCTTTACTTAATATTATAATTCTTTGAAAATATTAATTTGGGGGGGAGCAGCAGCATCTGTTACTTAAAATACTAATTCACATTGCAGGCTTCTAACAATGAACTGAAGCTACTCAATATATGTTCTTTTTCTGTGAATAGTAAACCACATCTACTTTACAGATAGGGACTCTTAAGAGTTAACTTGGGACATGACATATTAATGAATTTTGTATAATTTCATGAACACTGCTGATAAAAATACTTATGAACAGAACCCAAATTTCTTAATTACTCATCAAATTTCTGGGAAAGCACTAAACATATCCTTTAAAAAAAAAGCCATTGTGAAAAATTTAATCTGTAAATCTAATATAACTTAAAATATTAAGTTCATGGGTTTGTACTTTACTATAACCAAGAGTGAGCTATTTATTAATATGTGAAAGAGATCAACAAGTGTTTGCATTAGTAGGAAAATAATTTTGGAGAGTATCAAAGCAAGGACCAGCAAACTGTTACCTTAAGAGAATAACTTGGAATTATTCCTCAAATTTCATTTTCAATTCACAGCTAAAATATTTAAAGATAAAGGTTAACATAAATGCTCAAATGTATAGAAGATAGCAGATAAAATTGGGTACAATTAATTTATATATGCACTATATATAATTATAGTAGATCCTCTGTAAGTTGATCACCCAAGGGACTGTATCAAATTGGTCAATATACGGAGGTGGTCAATACAAGAAACCAGGCCTGCGGTACTGATACAGACACATGGTGTGTGTCCAGTCTATGACTATTAGAGAGATGGTCAGTGTAGGGAGGTGGTCAACTATGGATTTAATATCTATTTGAGATAATATAATTTTCTTTAAAATGACATTTACCTGAGTGAGAAATTTCTTTTGTGGGAAAGTAAAGGAGTCCTATAGTAATGTTATTAATATTTATGTTGTTTCTAAATATTTAACCTTATGAGGAGAACTTAATTTAGAAAAACTGATTTTCTCACATAAGCTGATTTCCTTACACATATATTCAACTAAAATTATGTAACTGTTTACTAGAAACATTTATCCCTTTCTGCATATATATCTTTTTGGAATAATTTACCATGATATTTAAGCAAAAAGCTTCAAACCAAATGGAATAAATTTCAGTTATTTACTAATAGAATTTTCTGCCCTCCAAAGGCTTTTTTAGAAGTTCTTACAGTATGGCTCTGGACCAGGACCAGGACCCACTGGCATCACTTGGGATTAAAAAAATGCAAATTCTAACACCTCTCCACAGACTTAGTAAATCAGAAAAGGTATAGGCCAGCAATCTGTGTTTTAACAAGTTCTCCAGGTAACTCTGATGCAAGCTAAAATTTGAGAACCAATGACATGACCTAACAACAATTAGTGACAGTCCTTCCATCTTTAGAAGACTAGTAGGAAGCTATAACAACAATGATGATAAAAAACAACCAAAAAAACCTACCAGCACTACTACCATGTATTAAAAACCCAACACATGCCAAACACTGCACTCAGCATGTGTGTATGTGTAAGGAATCTCATTTAATCTTCATGATAACCTAGGGGAAAATTTCTGAACTTGACCAAAAAGAAAACAGGCATGGAAGAAAAACTCATATAAGAGGAGCATACCAGAAGCAGGAGTTAAAGTCAAATCATTGATACAAAAGTTACGGCTTTCTACCATACGATACTTTTTTAACATACACAAGTCTCATGCACTGTTTTTAATTAAGGTAATTATTTCTATTTAAAAAGTTAAATCATGAACATTCTTAGTAAAAACAAAATATTTATATAAATTAGAATTGTTAGAAGTAACTCAAATAGAGCATATAGAATATGGACTTAGTCTGAGAAGTAATGACATTTAGCATAGAGAAACACCTAATAATAATGATAATAATAATAATAATAATAATAGATTTAAGGCTATGCCTGGTGACACATGCCTACACTACAATCCCAGCACTTTGGGAGGCTGAGATGAGAGGATTAGTTGAGGCCTGAAATTTGAGATCAGCCTGAGCAACAAAGCAAGATCCTGTCTCTACAAAATATAAAAAAACAAAATTAGCCAGACATGGCACCAGTAGTCCCTGCTACTTGAGAGGGTGAGGCAGGAGGAACGCTTGATCCCAGGAGTTTGAGTGAGCTATGACTATGCCACTTCACTCTAGCCAGGGTGACAGAGCAAGATCTTATCTAAAAAAACAGACAAAAACAACCCACAAAACTAACTCTTTTGTTTAAAATCCAGAGTCACTGAAATCAGCCAATGTGGTTATGTCCTCTACTCAGCAGAAGGAGTACACCCAAAGCAGTAAACATAAATGTGAAACATGCACGGACATTGACAGAAATTTTGAATATGGGACAGTTAGAAAAACATTTTTGCGAGGAAAAATTGCAAAACCAGAATAAAACAATGATAAATTTCCTGCAATGACAGCAAGTGTCAAATGTCTGTTTATATACTGCTATTAGGAAAATCTCATACTGGCTTAATTTAAAGTAATAAAAATTTAAAAATACATGACTGGGATTGCAAGAAGCTATCTTTATTTTACAATTCAGACATAAAAATACTTCAAATATTATCAAGGCTTATGCAAAATTACAAAATATCTTTTCAAGTTTAGTACCTCTTTTAACTATTAGTAAAATGCAGTGTTTCTAGGCACCCCCCTAAGAGTGCCACGCCTAACAGGTGGGGACAAAACAGCAAATTATCTGGCACATATAAACAGATACAAAAGGATGATTCTTTTTTAAAGTCTAACTTATACATTTTCACATGAGAAAAAATATACCTTAGCTACTTTCCTCCAGTTAAGACAGTCAAAGAAGTAGTACGTGCCCCTCTCGTACGTATTGGTTTTCATCGTGGGCTCCATGCCTGGTGCCCTTGTGATCCATACTCGCTCTTCTTTGTGGTATCTCCAATCACGGTTAAAACTTAAATTTTTAAAAGAAAAAGATAATTAATTTTTCCTGTGGCTCACAGCATTTTCTGCTTTGTAGAACTTTTCTTGGAAAAAAATTACACATAAAATAAAGACGCTGCCTGACTCTTTTGTTGTTATTACATATAATCCTATAAATATATCAAAAGTATCTTAGTTTGTCCAGAAAGCACACTAATTGACCCTTCTATTTAATTAAAGAAACCTTTTATGCAGATTAGATTTTAAAAGTTTTTAAGATTAAAACTTAAAACCTTTTAAGATTAGATTTTAAAAGTTCTATAAGCAATGTGTTAAAAACTTAGACCAAATGAAGATACATTTCAGAAACTTCACTCCTTTCTTCCTCTTAGCACTCAAAAGAAATTGAGATATTTAATAATCAAACCCTTCAGCTATTTATGCAAAGTCTATTTGAATTAACTATTTCTGTCACATAATTTTATAATTATCTTGAAGAATATCTGTATGAAAATTATAATAAATTTATTACTTTATTTTTTCCCAAAATCTCATTGACCCATTTACGCTCAAAAGCTAAGAGGAAAACATCCATTAGAATTCATGTGAGACTCAGTGAGGAGTTACACCACGTGTAAAGTGGGGGAGTAACATCCAGAGGTAAACGTCCCACAAAAATAAGCCTCCACTAAACAAATGCTTTCCTACCAACACAATGAGGAGTTTTGAAGACATAAATAAGATATGAAACAGAACTGCCAGTGATAGGTGGATGAATGACTGAATGAATCAATTTATTTACAAATAAATTAAGGAACAGGTAATAATCTCTATCTTACAAAAATAAGAAGAAAATTAGGGGAAAAAACAAAAAATAAAACCTTTCACTTGAGAAATAAAAAATTCATTATCAACATAGTGAATTTTACATTTTAAAGCATCTGATAGGCCATTTATAGAAATGTTATTAGGAGTACTACAACATAATCAAAGAAAAAGCCTCCCAATCATGAGCTCATAAATATTTACTAACAATTCACTCTGTAGTAAATAGAATAGTCTGTTGACAACAAAACATGTTCCCAATTGGACCTATAATAATTGACAGAAAATTTTTATTCTTAGTACAACAGGTAAAAACAGAATTAGTAAGGAAAAAAGCCAGTGAACCAACTTCTTTACACTAATTTCTATTTAAATCGGCCAACAGACTGCTGATACTGAACGTGGTCTTTATCAGTACTTCAAAACACACAACAAAGGTGCCTATACAATACACAATAGATGTTTATGAAATGATGAAATTCAGTATCTAATCATTAACATATACAGTTCCATAAAGAGGAAGAAACACAGCCACGAATCTTATCTTGTAATTCATGTATCTATAAAAACTAGATTCACCAAATCCATGTTTCAAGTTGATTCTGTCTTCTTACAAGTTCAGCAGTACGCTTTGTATGTATATAGTGCTTATGAAGCCATGGTAACACAGGGTTTTAATCTAAATTAAATTTACTTTACTATATGTAAAACACATTTCTTGATGGAAAAATATTGTGACTTGAAAAAAACGTACAATCATATTAAAAAAATTTTGTTCAGTGTAGTCAAGATCCACTATCATACAAAAGTGATTAAAATACTTTGAACATACAGCTCTACTGCAGCTAAAAGTTGTAATACGTCTCCTCCATTCATGTAATAGAGATAGAAGAGAAGGTCTTCTCCATATCGGCCAAGTTTTATTGCAGCCAGCTGAAAAAGAAAAATAAATTATTCTGAAATATAAAACAAATCTGAAAATCCTAATACATAATTGCTACCACTAAAGTAAAAATGGAAAGATAAACAGAAACTCAACTTTGTAGCAGATAAATATAATTTTCAAAAAGGGAATTTCCTCATTTCTCGTACATCTATATACTAATTAGGAAGCAAAAAAAAAAACTTCCAAGAAAGAGTAAATGCTGACTGTCTCACTCCAAGGATTTATTAACACCCAATGTGGCAACAATATGAGAACATTTTGCCTAGAGATCTAGGACTTGTATTCAAGTTCTAGTTCTATTACTTACTAATATGACAATGTCCAAATGATTTAACATTTATGAACTTTAACTGTAAAATGTGGACAATGAGACCTATAAAGGTTACTAAAAAAGTAAATGAAATTAAATGAGTGAAAGTATATGAAAGCACCTTTAAAAATGTTAACTGGATTGACAGCTGAGGGTAATTCACAAATCAGCTGGGTGTACATTTACAGCAGATCCCAGATGGTGAATAAAAAAAATCACAAAGAGATAACTAATTTGCTTAAATGGATGGCTGAAAGATGACTGCCATTTCTCTCCACAAGGTATAAGCATTAACTGCCTACCAAACTACAACACGTAGGTAAGTTCAAGTCTCAAATTTTCACATTAAAATAAACCTTAAAATCTTCCCAAAACAAAGACATTTTTATCTCTTTACCTATACCTAAATGTTTATTGGCTACTACACATTCTCTGAACGTAATTTTTCTCTCCATTCATGTGATCCCAGTTCAGGCAGTCCCCATATAATACACCTCCTCAATTAGTATTTCTCAAACTGGCCTAATAAAAAGCTCTCAGCAATTTACACAATCCACAGAGAGAAGATGTGAGTCTTCCTACCTCATACTTCTTGCCTTCCATCTACTCAAGTACAAAAAGACATATTGAGAAAGATACCCTTTACCTGCCTGTCAACATCAACATCCATGTGACCATACAATTGAAGGGCATGGACTCAGAAATCTGTTACATACATACATACATATATATATCTATATATATATATATATATATATCTATATATATATATACACACACACACACACACACACACATACACACATATATTTTCACTAAATTATGTATTTTCACATGGCTAAAAGGTAGATACCATTATATATATTTTTCCTAACAAAATGAACTCTTATTTCTTCCCCTTAAAGCAAAAAGTATTCACCATTTTCTTTCTTAGAATCAAAAAAATACAGATGTATATTTATATTAAAGATGTAATCTGTTGTTTATAATTATTTAATACTAGAATCTTAGCTACTTAAATGAAAAAAAATACAGTAAGAACACCAAAGGTCATAAATAGTTTTAAAATATATATATTGTTCCATTAAAAACACAGTATCTATAATACTTGTACAGGAAAATCTTTATCATTGAGACTATCAGAAGAAAATTTATGAAATTTTCCAAGTTAGTTCACTCTCATCAACTGTACTTATGGTAATACCCTGTATTAACTATAAGAGATATTTTACCAGTCCTAATACTGTTAACAGTATTGTATAACGTTTAACATTTAATAATTTATCGTAGACATACAAACGCATACCCCTGAGACGACTGTTAATTACTTCAAAAATATTATGCTGTCTGAACCGAACAGCGGCACCTGAAAAAGATAAATCATGCTGACTAAGCAAAATAATAAACTACACTCACCTTATCCCTAATGTGAATGTTCGTTAAGTACTCAGATGGAACATGGAAGTCTGGATAATAAAATGAAAAAAGCCTTATTAACTGATTCTTAGTTATAAATATCTTTTTAAATGGTCTAAACACAAATAGATTCTCCTACCTATGTCTTGAGGTCGACAAGGTGAAGATGCCCAGGGTGATGCAAATTTGGGGTAGAGATTTCTGAATAAGGGGAAAGAAAAAAAACACTTTGAAGTCCAAAGCAGAAAAAGCAGATTTCAATTTTATTTTAGGAAAATCAAAAACCAAAGACTTCAAATGTAAAACGAGTATCTTTAGTTCTAATTCCTTTACTTAGGACTACTGACTTATACAGGAGGAAACTGAAACAAGGGTGCCTTTATCTGTGTAAGCAAGATGTACAGTAAGACTGCCTCCTCAGTGTTCTTACAACACCATATAAATAACACCAAATCTTACAACATACAAAATATGTGACCTAAAATTTTCTACTTTTAATTGATTTCAAGTCAGGACACTTTAAATCCATCAATCCCATGCCCTCAAATTAAATAACATTTCCATTTATGTGGCCAGAAAAAAATAAAAGGGAAATGTTCAAACTCACTAAATATTTACCAAGTGCCTATTACATGTCTACTGTCGAGGTGTTTAGGATACTACATCAGTACCACCTCAGAAGACTGCTGACATGAAGCTTGCTTTATGGTTGAGGATGGTGGATTGGAGGGAGACAGACAAAAACAACTAATTATAATTAGTCCCTGTTAAAGGAGGTAACTAGTCCCTGTTAAAGGAAGTTCTGGGAGGGGAGACAGGTTACATAATTAAATAGGATGGTGAGGTAAGGTCTCATTAAGAAGGTAAGATTTGAAGGATACGAAGGAGATAATCGTATTAATTATCTGGCAAGCGACTTCTAGTCAGAGGGAATTGCTACAGCAACTAAGGCAGGGAAATGACTAATGTGTTGGAGGTACGGCAAGCAGGCAAGTGTGGCTTGAACCCAAGGGAAAGCTGTTGAGGTGGAGTCAGGAGAGAAATTATGATCATCTAAGACATTGCAAGCCTATAAATATTTTGGGGTTTTAATCATAAGGATACCATAAACCCTTCCTGGGTACTGAGCAGAGGAATAATTTATTCAGAAAGGACTGTCCTGGCTGCTGTATGAAAAGACTGTAAAGAAGGGCAGAGGGTGACTCAGGGACACCTAGTTACTGGCTGAGACTATTCAGGCGAAAGAAGATGGTGAATCAAGCCAGGCTGACGTGGTCAAATTCTGTATCTACTTTGGAAGAAGAATGATTATGGGGTATCAGAGAAGGAGAGGAGTTAAGGATAATGTCAAGCTTCTAGAAACACGGATTACCATTGATTGAGACTGGGAAGCTAGACAGAGCCAGGTTTAGGGAAGATTATTCCAGAGATGTTCAAGAGGCAATTACAAGTAGAAATCTCAAGCTGAGGAGAAGCCTGGAATGGAAACATAAGTCTGGGATTCCCTAATATATATGGCATTTAAAACTATGAGACTGGAAAATATCATCAAAAAAGTAAACACACAGCGGAGTACTGACATAAAGAAGTCAAGAGAGAAGGCGGTACCAGCCAAGGAAGAGGTGCCAGCTGAGGACAGGCCAGTGAGATCGGGCAGGAACGGCATTCTCAGTTCAAGTGGAGAGTATGTCATCAGGACGTGAGAGTTCCCTGAAGCAACCACTTAATAACATGGAGGTCATTTGGTGCTGATGACAGCAGGTGGGGACAAAATCCTGACTGACATGGGCTTAAAAAAAGGGGAAAAGAAAAGTTGGCGAAATGGAGATAACCTTTTCAGGAGTTTTCCTTGAAAAGGGAATGAAGAAATGAGACAGCAACCTGGAGAAAAGATTAAATCAAGACAAGTTTGTTTTTTTTTTAGGATGGGAGAAATAACAGTGTATTTGTGTGCTGATGAAAATAATCCAGAGACGTGTGAAAACTGTTAGAGTCACTGAGTTTTCCAAAGAGGTTTTAAGGTAGAAAACACAGACCAATAATGTTAACAGAGAGGAAGACACAGGAGGAAGATAAGAATCAGCAAGACTGCAGGAGGCAGCATAGTCAGACTTGGGGGGAAGGCAGGAATCGGGAAGACTGCAGGAGGCAGCGCAGTTAGACTTGGGGGGAAGACAGGAATCGGGAAGACTGCAGGAGGCAGCGTAGTTAGACTTGGGGGGGAAGACAGGAATTGGGAAGACTACAGGAGGCAGCGTAGTCGGACTGGGGGGGAAGACAGGAATCGGG
>CAUYPK010054751.1:0-25288 GCA_963574355.1 Loris lydekkerianus
CAACCAAAAAATAGCCAGGTGTTGTGGTGGGCACCTGTAGTCCCAGCTACTTGGGAGGCTGAGGCCAGAGAATTGCTTAAGCCCAAGAGTCTGAGGTTGCTGTGAGCTGTGATACCATGGGCACTCTACCCAGGGCAACAGATTAAGACTATCAAAAATAAATAAAGAAATAAATAACAGTAAATAAATTAAAAAAAAAAAAACAAAAGACTTAGAAAATAGAAAAATTAACCAGGGGTTGTGAGGTGTCTGTAGTCCCAGCCACTTGGGAGGCTGAGGCAAGAGAATTGCTCAAACCCAAGAGTTTGAGGTTGCTGTGAGCTATGACACCAGAGCACTCTACCCAGGACAACAGAGTGAGAATCTGTCTCAAAAGGAAAAATATATATTTTTTTAATATAAAATTAAATTTTATATATAAAATTAGTGAATACTTCACACAGATCCATCATTAGATTGTCATCCTTTCATATCCTTAGAAAATAGTCAGGTAAAAGGCAAGACTTAGCTTCTCTCCAGGAGCCTCTTTGCCCACCTCAGCCAGTCCTTCACCAGCTACATCTGTTGGGCAGGGGATAAAGGATGTCCAGAATGTGCTGCCTGTGAGTCTAGGACCCTCCCCAGAGTTGCACACATGCCATGGCCTCAAGGAGCAGTGTCCAGCTATCCATAGTCAGCCCTATCTGAAACATTGCCACCTCTGGGGTGTTGTTTGAAAACAGATCAATGTTCTGTGCCAACTTGTGAAGGAATTCTCACTCTCTGCTCCTTCTAGACCTGACGAGCTCTCCTTTCTGCTCTTAGCTCTTCACTGTGCAAACATAAAATAGGAATATGAAACTAAAGTCACCCTCACTTTATAGACAAGGAGAAAGCCTAGATTTGAAACCACATCTGAGTCTATGTAGCAAAAATTCTAAACTTTTCCAAACTCAATATTCACCTCTAGAGCTTAGGTCTTTTTTGTTTCTTCTTAAAGAAGCACACACACTGAGGTAGCGCACTCCTGTAATCCTAAAACTCTGGGAGGCCGAGGTGGATCGCTTGAGCTCAGGAGTTGGAGACCAGACTGAACAAAAGCAAGACCCAGTCTCTACAAAAAATAGAAAAATTAGTGGGTCCATTTAGTTTCAGCTACTTGGGAGGCTGAGACAGGAGGATCACTTGAGCCCAGGAGTTTGAGGTTGCTTGAGCTAGGCTAAGACCATGGCACTCTAGCCTGGGCAACAGAGTGAGAGTCCATCTCAAAAATAAATAAATAGGGCAGGCACAGCCTGTAGTCCTAGCAGTCTGGAAGGCCGAGGCAGGTGGATTGCCTGAGCTCAGGAGTTTGAGACCAGCGAGACCCCGTCTCTAAAAATAGCCAGGCATTCTGGCATAGCCCCAGCTATTCGAAATTCTTGAGGCAAGAGGATCACTTAAGCCCAAGAGTTTGAGGTTGATGTGAGTAATGAGGCCATGGCATGCTACCAAGAATGACAAAGTCAGACTCTGTCTCAAAAAAAAAAAAAAAGAAAGAAAATTAATTAAATAATTTAATTAAAAATAAAAATAACAACATAAAAAAATCATACAGCTCATGCTTTAGATAAGTACAAAAGGAAATTTTAAATTAATATCCTTCTCAGAAAAGGAGCCAGATTTATAGTGTTATTTTATACACTGTTGGGTCATTACATTAGGACATAAATATGGCTCAGTTGTTGTCTGTTGTAGCAGATAGACTCAAGGTTCATGGAATGAACTGAGTCATCACTGCTGCTTCTATTCAGACCAAAAAAAAAAAAAAAAAAAAAAAGTTGGAATGTAGCAGTAATCATGGAAGCATCTTAAGTGCTAGAACTTGGATGAATACTTATATTTTATGTAGAAAAAAAGAACAACACTTAAAAACATAATCAATTGCTTAGTGTTTGTAGCATATGTGTAAGGGACTATAAAGTTGGTATAAAAATAAGTAGGGATTTGACCTAGCATGGTGGCGCATGCTTGTAATCTTAGCACTCAGGGAGACCCAAGAAGGAGGATTACTTGAGGCCAGAAGTTTGAAATCAGCCTGAGCAAGATGGCATGTCTACCAAAAATAAAAAATTTTTGAGACCAGGCTAGGCGCCTGTAGCATAGTGATTACGGCACCAGCCACATACACCAAGGCTGGCAGGATGGAACCCAGCCCGGGCCAGCTAAACAACAACAATGGCAACTGCAACAACAAAAAAATAGGTGGGCATTGTAGCAGGCACTGGTAGTCCCAGATACTTGGGAGGGTGAGGCAAGAGAGTCACTTGAGCCCAAGAGTTTGAGGTTGCTGTGAGCTGTGACACCACAGCACTCTATTGAGGGCAACATAGTGAGACTGTCTCAAAAAATATATATATATATATATATTTGAGACCAGCCTGAGCAAGAGCAAGATGGCATGTCTACCAAAAAATAGAAGAATGTTAGTAAAATAAAATTAGGGAAGCAATTCTTTTCACAGCATGTAGGGATTGAAAGTTATATACTCAGTCAATGAAAATGTATGATAGATCAAGCGGTAGGCCTGGTTCTGGAGATAAGATTCAGGCCTAGACTCACCAACAATGGCATAAAACTCTTATAAGAGATAAAACTGAGCTTTTTATTTCTATTAGGTATACCAAAAATAGTGAGATAAACAGCACAAACAGAAATCTTTTTTTTTTTTGCAGTTTTTGGCTGGGGCTGGGCTTGAACCTGCTACCTCTGGCATATGGGACAAGCACCCTACTTCTTTGAGCCACAGGCACCACCACAAACAGAAATCTTTAATAAAATAAACAAATTGATGAACAAACAGCAAAAGAACAAACTTCATTGCAGCAAACAACTAAAAACAAGAGACCTGGGTGGCACCTATGGCTCAGTGAGTAGGGCGCCGGCCCCATATACCGAGGGTGGTGGGTTCAAACCCAGCCTGGGCCAAACTGCAACAAAAAAATGGCTGGGTGTTGTGGCAGGCACCTGTACTCCCAGCTGCTCGGGAGGCTGAGGCAAGAGAATCCCCTAAACCCAGGAGTTGGAGGTTGCTGTGAGCTGTGACGCTATGGCACTCTACCAAGGGTGTTAAAGTGAGACTGTGTCTCTAAAAAAAAAAAAAAAAGAGAGAGATAGAGAGAGACCTAAGATTTTAAAGGGTTACATGCTAACCAGGTCTATAATGTTTAAATAATATGATTTTAGTTCAAAGCAAACACCGGATTTGATATCTGTGCTGAAATGTGATATTTTTATTCCTGATGCTTCTTTTACCTTTAAAATTTTTCACTTAATTTTCCACATTCTGTTAAGTGTTTTTACTTACATAGTGAGACTAATTTTTTATGAACACAAGAGTCCTATGATATTAATAAGAAAAGCATCATCTAGTTCAAAGTAATCTCATGGTCAACTCTATGAGAATCATGTAATGTTACAATGACAGGCATATTTCACCTTTTCGTACATCCACTAGTGAAAATTGGATTCAATAAATCCTAATGCAGCTGCCATAATTAATGTAGCAAGAAAATACACTAGGATTTGCTATGTTTGAAGATTTACGATAGGACACCATGTTGTTGAAATGCAAAGCAGAGATAGACAGTTCATTTGTACACTTGTCAAAGTTCTGAGAAGTGATGTCAAAAGAAAAACAGCTTCTGAAAATGAATGAACAGGATGGGTGCTGCATGCAAAGTGGAGCTTCGGTCTACAGTATTTGGTTTCTGGCAGCAGCAGGAACGTTCAGTCTGCCATTTGGAGACCCCTTGCCAGTGGATTGACATTCTCTGCTGTCAGTACCGTGGGAGTACAGGTGAAAAGTTCCCCAGAATCTTTCCGGAAAAGCCACATCTTTGTCAATTGTCAATGCCCTTGACAGCCTGTAGGACAACCTGTCAGTTTAGCTGGTGGTACTAAATTAATGAACATTGACCTTAAAAAGAAAAAAAAAATACAAACCTGATGGTTTAGCATAGAACAATCAATGAAAAAACTTACGGACTTTTTTAAAAAGGTGTTAATATGAGCGTGGGAGCAGTTAGAAAGCATCACCCATTCTTTTAGTTCAATGAGACTTTCCATAACCACTTAGAAGTCCCTTAATTTAACATCTCTCATAAAATCACAGCTACATAGAAGGGATGTCCCACAGGTCAGCCTTTTTATACATTCATGTAGAAGCAAAAGGCAGGCTTTATTTGGCCATATTCCTCTAGTAGTAAAGTTACAACAAGTAGAAATTAATTAGTTAATTGCAGTAGAACCTCCATAGTCGGCCACCTCCTTAAGTTGATCTAGTTTTCATGAACCAGACATGCCACATATAAGTGTCAGTATTGTAGGCCTAGTTCTTTGTTGACCCCCTCCGTATGTTGACCAGTTTGTTACAGTCCCTTGAGTAGTCAATGTACAGAGGTTCTACTGTAATTATTAAACACTTAATTTCTCTGAAGTACATCACCATCTCATTTTTGGAAAAAAGAGATATGTGAATATTTTAATAAGCTTATATACTGTGCCACCTAAAACAAATTTCAGGAATAACCCCTTAGCTCACGGCAAGGAGCATGGGCATCGTCCCCAGAATTCCACTTTGAAAACAGTCTAGCACTACTATTTTTTCAGAGATGCCACTGAATTCCAATCCATTTACTCTCTCTTCCTTACAGCAATAACCAAGTAAGCAGCTTCACTGTAAAGAAAGATTTTTCTTTTTTTGTTGTTGTTGAGACAGAGTCTCACTCTGTTGCCCAGGCTAGAGAGGGGTGGCATCAGCCTAGCTGACAACAACCTCAAACTCCTAGGCCCAAGTGATCCTCTCCTGCCTCGTAAATTGCCGGGACTATAGACATCCGCCACCACACCCAGCTAATTTTTTAATTTTTAGTGGTGATGGAGTCTCACTTTTGCTCACGGAGATCTCAAACCCCTGATGTCAAAAGATCCTCCTGCCTTGGCTTCCCAGAGTGCTAGGACTACAGGTGTGAGCCACCATGGCTGCATAAAACTTCAACATGTGAGAGCTGTGTGAACTACACCTTACAAAGCTGTGCAGATGGGGCTGCTGGGAGATATAAGGGCTCAGCCCCTGCCCTCTGTGTCCCGAAGGTAGACTGTAGATTACCCTCAAACTTTAAGATCGAATATTGATGGCCTGTTTGGTTTTAGACTTACTAGGGATGTGTTACCCTGTTCTTGTTTCCTAATTTTTTCTTTTGGAATGAGAATGTCTATCCTATGCCTGTCCCACCATTGTATCTTAGAAGCATTTAACGTGTTGGTGTCACAGGCTCACAACTGGAAGGAAATGTGCTTCAGGATGAATCATGCCTTGAGTCTCACCCATATCTGATTTAGATGAGATGTTGGACTTGGCCTTTTGAGTTGATTCTGAAACAAGCTGAGATGTTTGGGGTGGAAAGGATGCATTTTATATGAGAGAGGGACATGAATTTGGGGGGTCAGGGGCAGAAACTCATGTTGAAACTTAGTCCCCAGTGCAACAGTGTTGGTAGATGGGGTTTAACAGGAGGAGTATAGATCATGAGCACTCTGTCCTCATGAACAGATGAATGCTACTATAAAAAGGGATGGCAGGCTGGTGTAGCGGCTCACACCTGTAATCCCAGCACTCTCTCTGGGAGGTTGGGTGGGAGGATCACTTGAGCTCAGGAGTTCCAGACTATTCTGAGCAAGAGCAAGACCCCATCTCTTACTAAAAATAGAAAATTACTGGGCTCTTGTAGTCTCAGCTACTCAAGAGGCTGAGGAAGAGGATAGCTTGAGCCCAGGAGTTTGAGGTTGCTGTGAGCTAAGCTGACACCACAGCACTCTAGCGTAGGATAACAGAGTAAGACTCAAGAAACCCCCTCCCTGCCTCAGCCTCCCAAAGTGTTGGAATTGAGTGAGCCACCCTGTCCAGTTCATATATATATATATATATATATATATATATATTTTTTTTTTTTTTTTTCTTTTTCCCTTTTTTGAGGCAGTGTCTTACTATGTCACCCTTGGTAGAATGCCGTGGCATCATAGTTCACAGCAACCTCTAACTCTTGGATTCTCTTGCCTCAGCCTCCCAAGTAGTTGTGACTATAGGCGCCTGCCACATACCCGGCTATTCTTTTTTTTTTTTTTTTTTTTTGCAATTGTCATTGTTGTTTAGCTGCCCCAGACCAGGTTAGAACCCGCCATCCTGGGTGTATGTGGTCGGCACCCTACCCCCTGAACTACGGGCACTGCCCCCCAGCTCCTAATACTTTTTAAACATAATATTGATGTTGGAGTTACCAACCATTTAGGATAAGGGCAAATGGACATCCAGTGGTAGGCAGGGGAAGTATACAGCTCAAGTCTAGAACATAAGGAAAAATAAAATTCCAAGAGAGGGTTGGGCATGTAAGCTCAGAATAAGTGTCAGATGAGATAATGCCTAGAAATAAGACCAGATTGATGTGCTAAAAGGGAGAAATTAACTACAAGTCAGGAATGCATGCTTTTGCAAGTAAAAGAAAACTCAAGGCTTAAAAAAAAATAGGTAATTTTTCTCACAAAGCAAGTTTAGAAATGGGCTTTTGTTGGCATCAGTTCAGCTGCACAATTATCCTATCAGGAGTTCCACTCTCTTCCCACTCTGCTGTGCTTAGCATCCTGGTGTCCTCAGGTGTGCATCTCAGCATTACAAGGGGCTGCTCCAGCTGCTAGAGCCACCCCCTCCCCCAAGCTGGTTAAAAAGGGGTCGGGCAGGGGGGAGGAGTTCTTTTTCCTCTGATGCCTTTGTGTGTTTTTCAGGGAAGAAATTGCTCTCAAATCAACTCCACTTCCATCTCACTTGCCCAAAGCAGATCAAGTATCCACTCTAAATAAATTATTAGCTAAGGGAACAAAAGCATAGGAACATCGTAAGTTTTAAAAAATATTATGTTAGAGGCTGGGTGTGGTGGCTCACGCCTGTAATCCTAGCACTCTAGAAGGCTGAGGTGGGTGGATTGCTTGAAAACCCTGCCTCTACTAAAAATAGAAAAATTAGCCAGGTATTGTGGTAGGTGCCTGTAGTGCAAGCTACTCGGGAGGCTGAAGCAAGAAGATTGTTCAAGCCCAAGAGTTTGAGTTGCTGTGAGCTGTGGTGCCATCACACTCTACCCAGGGTGACAGAATGAGACTCTGTCTCAAATAAATAAATAAAAAAAAATACCATGTTAGCTGTGGTTTAGAAAGGCAAAGTTGAGACATATTCCCATTCTAAATAAGGGTAACTTGAAGCAATAAAGACTGGCTGCTTGTCGCTGGAAGTCCTTGTTTGGTGCCAAGCAGAGGAGTCTTTCTCATGGCCATATACAGCTGTGTACTCAAGATCTGCTGCGAATTCAACAGCAAACTGGCAGAGAAGTGAAAGTTGATCTCAGGAACAAATGAGCAGTGACTAAGAAAACATACTGACAATAAAACCAATTTCCAAAGTGGACAGAGCATCCTAAATTCTTTTTTTGTTTTTGAGACAGAGACTCAAGCTGCCATCACAGCTTACAGCAACCTGCAACTCCTGTGTTTAAGCCCGCCACAACGCCCGGCTATTTTTTGGTTGTAGTTGTCATTGTTGTTTGGCAGGTCCAAGACCTACAGCCTCTGTTTGCCTTCTATTTTTTTCCCAGTGCAGTTGGCCTCAGCTCCGAGGAGCCCCGGCTTAGTTCTGTGTCCTGAATCACAATGGTGCCATGGTTTTGACAGTATGACTGGCCAGTACCCAGAGGCTCTTATCCTTAGGTTCCTGTCTAGCAGAATAGATTACTTACTTGGACTTTCAAAATTTAGGATACTCTGGCTTGGTGCCTGTAGCTCAAGCAGCTAAGGCGCCAGCCACATATACCCAGAGCTGGCGGGTTCTAATCCAGCCCGTGCACTGTAACCACTGTGCTACGGGCACTGGGAAAAAACACTTTTCATCAAAAAAACACTGTACTTGAATATTTATTGAAGTACAATTCACAATTATATTTCTTACATACAGAAGACAAGCAGAAACTCTGATTGAAAACAGATTGAAAATATAAGTTCTTACCTAGCCAATGGGAGGTTCAAATTCCTAAGAAAGGAATGTGCAATTCTTGATTGAATCTTGAAGCAAAAACAAAAGAAAGAAAGGCTATAGAGAGGGCAGCGCCTGTGGCTCAGTGGGTAGGGCACCGGCCCCATATACCAGCCCTGGCCAAATTGCAACAAAAAAAATATCCGGGCGTTGTAGCGGGTGCCTGTAGTCCCACCATCTTGGGAAGCTGAGGCAAGAGAATTGCCTAGGCCCAGGAGTTGGAGGTTGCTGTGAGCTATGTGATGCCACAGTACTCTACCGAGGGCAATAAAGTGAGACTCTGTCTCTACAAAAAAAAAGAAAGGCAATAGAGAACATTATTGGACATATTGAGGAAATTGGGATATAAACTATATATTAGGTAAAGAGTGGCTTATTGCATAAATTATAAATTTTCTGACTGAAATAATTTTATTTAGGTGTGTTGGAGAATACTTTTGCACTTAGCATCGAAAGTAAAATGTTTTTTGTCTCAAAAGGTTAGAGAAGTAGGTGCAGTGGCTCACACCTGAAATGCTAGTAATTTGGGAGTCTGAGGCAGGAGAATCACTTGAAGTCAGGAGTTTGAGATCAGCCTGGGCAAGGTAGTGAGACCCTATCTCTACAAAAAAAGTTAAAAATTACTTGGCCATGGTGGCATGTGCTGGCAGTCCTCTGAGGGAACAGGATTGCTTAAGACCAGGAGTTGAAAGCTGCAGTGAACTACCACTGCTCTCCAGCCTGGGCGACAGAGTGAGACCCTGTCTCTAAAAATAAATTTTAAAAAAAGTAAATAATAAAAGTTTAGAGAAGGAACTCTTAACCAGTAGGTTTTCTCACAGAAATGCTCAAAAAAGGAAAGAAGAGAAAGATTTCTTCTTTCTTTCTTGACTATTGGGAAGATTCATTTCTTAAAATTTGCCCTTACAAATAGATAGATAGTGCGGGTGAGGGTGGGGAATTAGGTAAGGCAAACTAAGCAGCAATCCAATGATCCAATGACTGAGTCTAGCTAAATGGCATAAGGGTCTTCACTGCAGTGCTCTTTCAATTTTTCTAAAGATTTGAATTTATTTATTTTATTTTATTTTTTAAATCTTTGAGACAGAGTCTCATTCTGTCACACTGGGTAGAATGGCATCTTAGCTCACAGCAACCTCAAACTCTTGGACTCAAGAGATTCTCTTGCTTCGGCCTCCCAAGTAGCTGGGACTACAGGCTCCCAGCACAATGCCCAGCTGTTATAGCAAAGATGGTGCCTCACTCTTGCTCAGGTTGGTCTCAAACTCCTAAGCTTAAGCAATCCACCCGCCTCAGCCTCTCGAAGTGCTAGGATTACAGGCGTGAGCCACCATACCCAGCCTGAATTTTTTCAAAATAAAAAGTGAAGAAATGTCAAAATATAACTGTTGAATACTTAAGAACATGCCTTTCACATAAACATAAGTGGGAAAGTGCCAAAAGTGGGTCTGGGTTAAAGGTTTATTCGATTCATGAATGAGGGAGACCAGCTGGATGAAAAAGTGTTTCCAAAGAGAACCACTTTTCACTTAAGACACTAAATATGTGTCACCACTGGGGGAAAAACAGAATGCTGGCATATGATTGCTAAATTAGATATAAAACTTGTTAAATTTAAATTAAAATGAAAACTACAACCTTGTTTTGTGGTGGTGTTGCAGTTTGGCCAGGGCTGGGTTCGAACCTGCCACCCTCAGTATACGGGGCCAGCACCCTCCTCACTGAGCCACATGTGCCACTCTGAAAAGCTATAATCTTTAAGGTATCATTTGAAATAACTGTACCCAGGCTCTCTCAACCTTCTTTTTCTGCCTTATCCCTATATTACTATCTCTAAAAACCTTTTTATTTTTAGAAAATATACTTATTTTTTAAAAATATATTGCTATATAATGACTTTAGTATTTTTATTTTAAAATAGGTCATAGATATTTTAAAATTTTGTCATAATTTCTAATAAATATTGATTGATATAACCCATATAAACAAAATCCCTATGAGATCCTCCATAATTTTTAGAATGTGTGAGGGTCTGAGGCCAGCAAGCTTGAGGACCACTCCCTAGAGAAGTTAGAAAATCTTTGCCAGAGCTTTCTTCTACCCTGACTTTGAAAGGACATGTTGTCATAGTTTTGTTTTATTTCCAAGTTGTAGATAATTTTTCATAGCAGAAAAAGTTGTTAAATGAAAAAAAGAAACAAATTGAATTTATTTCCACTATAAAAAAAAAGCTAATAAAATGGTATCAGTCTTAAATTTAGATATTTCCCATGGCTCTCTGTGACTTGCAGTCATGATTTAGGAGCTCATTTCACTGTAAAACTCTTAACCCTGCCTACTGTTTTCAGATTCTAGAATAACCATTAATACTATTTTAGTTTATATACTTTCAATACTATTTCTGTGACCATCAGATTTATAGTTTTGTTGCTGTTGAAGGCATTCTTCCAGGCTGATGAATTGATATCTCTCTCTCTCTTTTTTTTTTTTTTTTTTTTGAGACAGAGCCTCAAGCTGTCACCCTGGGTAGAGTGCCATGGTGTCACAGCTCACAGCAGCCTCCAACTCCTGGGCTTAAGTGATTCTTTTGCTTCAGCCTCCCAAGTAGCTGGGACTACAGGTGTCTGCCACAACGCCTGGCTACAGGCTACACCACAAGGCCCAGTTATTTTTTGGTTGTAGTTGTCATTGTTGTTTGGCAGGCCCGGGATGGATTCGAACCCGCCAGCTCTGGTGTATGTAGCTGGCATCTTAGCCGCTTGAGCTATAGGCACCAAGCCGATACCTTTCTTTTTTTTAAGAGTTGGGAGGCCAGGCACTGCGGCTCACCCCTGTAATCCTAGCCCTCTGGGAGATCAAGGCAGGTAGATTGCCTGAGCTCAGCCAGAGCAAGAGCGAGACCCCATTTCTATTAAAAGTAGAAAAAATTAGCTGGGCACTGTGGGGAGCACCTGTAGTCCCAGGTACAGCAGGCTAAGGCTAGAGGATCTTTGGAGCCCAAGAATTTGAGGGTTCTATGACCTATGATGCCAGGGTACTCAACCCCGGGGCAATACAGTGAGACTCCATCTGAAAAAAGAGAGAGCGAGCAAGAGAGCTGAGGATCTCTCTATATTGCTTAGGCTATCATGTTTTTAAAAATAGCTACTGTTGTTTTTTTTCCCCTCTATCCCCAGGAGGTCTATACACTGGTTAATTCTCTACCTCCAGGGGTCTAAACACTCTTTAAGTAAAGAACAGGACTTGTTAGTTTTTCTCTACTGCCAATGGGTCTAAACATTCGGTAAGCAAATAGGACTTGTTAGTATTTCTCTTCCTCCCATGGGTCTAAGCAAAGAACAGGGCACTGCTGAGTTTCTTCTGGTTCTGTGAAACTGAAACATTACTTCCAGGTTGCAGAAGATTTACAGCACATAGCCTTCCCACCTTTTCCAAGGCTTCCAGCAGATGACCTTTGGTCTTTTGCACCGTATCAGGAGTTACTGAGCTATGACTGGCACGCCCACCACCTCCTGATCTGTGCATACATCACCTCACACCTGAATGGCACCAGAACGGTCATCCTCATCCAACAGGTTTCAACCCTAGCTCAGGACTGACACCATTTTCAGTCGCAGCCCATCTGTGTGGGATGCCTTTAATAAATCATTGCTATGAACTATACTCTGGGCTCGTTCTTTGTGGCACCTTCCACCTAATGTTATTCTACTTCATGGATGTGCCCTAGGTTGGTTGATTTAATTTTTTATTTTTATTTTTGAGACAGAATCTCTCACTGTCACCCTGGGTAGAGTGCCCTGGGGTCATAGCTCACAGCAACCTGAAACTTCTGGGCTCAAGTGATCCACCAGCTAATTTTTCTATTTTTAGAAGAGACAAGGTCTTGCTCTTGCTCTGGCTGGTCTTGAACTCTTGAGCTCAAGAAATCCACCCACTTCAGCTTCCTACAGTTCTAGGGATTACAGGTGTTGGCCACCAGGCCCGACCAGTTGGTTTATTTTTAATCTACTTTCCTGCTTGAAGACATTTAGATTGCCTCCACTTTTTCTACAATACCAACACAAGCATGATAATCACGTGTGCACGTACACATAAAATATAAGGATATGTATATACACACATACGGATATAGTCTCGCATTTAGTTCATTATTTTTATAGGGAAGAGTTTTGACTCCAGCTTTCCGTGCCAGGCAAGTTGGTCAAGGAAGGCTTAACATGCCTAAGAAAGGTGTCCCGTGTTACCTTAGCTACTTGTATATGTGAATACTCCGGGTGGCGTCTATGGCTCAGTGGGTAGGGCACTGGCCTCATATACCAAGGGTGCCAGGTTCAAACTCGCCCCCAGCCAAACTGCAACAAAAAAAATAGCCAGGCGTTGTGGTGGGTGCCTGTAGTCCCAGCTATTTGGGAGGCTGAGGCAAGAGAATCGCCTAAGCCCAGGAGTTGGAGGTTGCTGTGAGCTGTGATGCCACAGCACTCTGCTGAGGGCAATAAAGTAAGACTCTGTCTCTTAAAAAGAAAGAAAGAAAACTCCAGCACTCCAGCTTTCCCCAGGAGGCTGGCCAGAGGAAGAAAATATTCCTTTGCCCCCACCACATCCCTATCCCAAACCAACCCCTCAGACAAGAGGCTAATGCTGCCCCACCCCACCTGCACAAGCACCACCTGGTTTACTCTGCAGCCCAGCTTTTTAGTTCAGTGACTCTTCACAGTGCTGGTACTGCCCCCTAGAGGACAATCTGAAAATTTTGGGACGTCTCTCTGAACCAGGGATTGAGACTGGAGGGATTTGCTTGGGCACGGCTGTCATTTAGTAGCTGGAAGCCAGGGACACCAGACCACGTGTAGAACAGTCTCACAATGCAACATTGATCTTCAGTCCACATGAACTTCTAGTGTCCCTCCCACATTCGTAGAGGTTAAAAACCTGTTTATAATCATCCGAGCTTAAATTTAACTTTCTTTTACAAAATATTTTGGCATGGTTTTACTAGACACTGAATTTTCTAGGATTCAACCACTGTGCAAATTTAGGAAAGACTGTATTTTATTTGGTTTAGGGCTTTATTTAGTTACATTTTGGAAAATCATTTCTCTAAAGAAAGGTCTGCTATGGTATTTGATCAGTGACAGCCCATAACTGTTCTGTATGCATTTGTAACCATCCCATTCTCATAACATAGAGGCCCAAGCAGCTCACTATGCATTATGTCTACTAGTGTGATCACACACAAACATTTACATATTAACATTTATGTCTTAACTACACCTAAACATCAGCTGGGGATTGATTCTAGGATCCCTAAGGATACCAACATTCGTGAATGCTCAAGTCCCTTATATAAAACAGTATAGTATGTACCTACTATGTACAACCTTGACACATTCTCCCATATACTTTATATTATCGTTAGTGGCTTGGTGCCTGTAGCTCAATGGCTAGGGCGCTGGCCACATAAACCTGGGCTGGTGGGTTCAAACCCAGCCCTAGGCCTGCCAAACAACATTGACAACTACAACAACAACAACAACAACAACAAAAATAGATGGGTATTGTGGTGGGCACCTGTAGTCCCAGCTACTTGGGAGGCTGAGGCAAGAGAATCTCTTAAGACCAAGAGTTTGAGGTCACTGTGAGCTGTGATGCCACCGCACTCTACGTAGGACCACAAAGTGAGACTCTGTCTCAAAAAAATAAATAAATAAATAATCTTTAGCTTACATATAATTCCCAATACAATGAAAATACTACACAAATGGTTGTTATACTATGGTGTCTTTTAAATTCACATTTTTCATTGTTACTTTTCATTATTTTTTTCCCAGATATTTTTCATCTGCAGTTGGTTGAATCTGCAGAGTGTTAACAGAATATATCATTTTTATATATACTACCCTTCTGTAGTAATTTACTACTATATTTATTACACTTCTGTGTTTCCATTTGAGCATTATGTTGATTTTTAAACATTGTGTTCATCAGTAGGTGTATAGTAAAAAGGGTGTTAGAATGTATTTATTACTGAAAGGAGGCATAATAAGAAGACAACATTCTCGCTCGGCGCCTGTAGCTCAGTGGCTAGGGCACCAGTCACATACACTGGAGCTAGTGGGTTCAAACCCAGCCCAGCATGCTAAACAACAATGACAACTACAACAAAAAATAGCCAGGCATTGTGGTGACACCTGTAGTCCCAGCTACTTGGGAGGCTGAGGCAAGAAAATTGCTTAAGCCCAAGAGTTGAAGGTGGCTGTGAGCTATGATAACACAGCACTCTACCGAGGGTGACATAGTGAGACTCTGTTTCAAAAACAAAAACAACAGCAACAAAAACCCCACTATGAAACAGTGATGGAAAGAACAGGTTCTAAGTTCAGTTTCTTTCAAATCTAGGTGGGTAGACAGGTGTAATAACCAAATTAGGTATCTCATGAAACTTCTTCATCTACAATTAGAGTAAGGTTCATATTTTTTTTTGAGACAGAGTCTCAAGCTGTCACCCTGGGTTGAGTGCCATGGCGTCACAGCTCACAGCAACCTCAAACTCTTGGGCTTAAGCAATTCTATTGCCTCAGATTCCTAAGTAGCTGGGACTACAGGCGCCCGACACAATGCCTGGCTACTTTTTGTTGTTGTTGTTGTTGTGGTTATTGTTGTTTTAGCTGGCCCAGGCTGGGTTCGAACCAACCAGCCTTGGTGTATGTGGCCAGAGCCCTACTCACTGAGCTATGGGCGCTGCCGTTTTTTTTCTTTTTTGAGATAGAGTCTCACTCTCTCCCCTGGAATAGAGTGCTTTTGCGTCATCATAGCTCATAGCAACCTCAAACTCTTGGCTCAAGAGATCCTCTTGCCTCAGCCTCCCAAGTAGCTGGGATTATAGGTGCCCATCATGATGCCCAGCTAGTTTTTCTATTTTTAATAGAGACAGGGTCTCAGTCTTGTTTAGGCTGGTTTGGAACTTCTGAGTTCAGGCAATCCACTGGCCTTGGCCTCCCAGAGGGCTAGGATTATAGGTGTGAACCACTGTGCCCAGCCAAAACTCATATTAATAATAAAATAAATCTATATTTTAAACAGCAATGATAATTTTCAATTGTTTTGACCAACTTCTTATAAACTGTTATGAAGATAGCTAGATATGAGCAGATCAGGGGCAGTCAGGCTGACCTGGACTATTATGGAAATGGGGATGATTAAGACCCCACAGTTGGGCTGTTCTGGGAAAGAGGTTGATCAATGCCCTGGGACGTCCAGTCCCAGTCCCACTATGAACAGACAGATAGGGTCAGGTTGACCTGGAGTGTTTTGGGAGTAAGATTGAGCAAGACCCTGGGTGAACCAATCAGAATTTGAGAAAAAAGTATGTGACTTTCCAAGGAGCAGCTGACATTTTCTCAAAATTGTGTACAAAATCCAAAAACTGTGTTTTCTGGCTGGGCACAGTGGCTCATGCCTGTAGTCCTAGCACTCTGGGAGGCCAAGGGAGGTGGGTTGCTTGAGCTCAGGAGTTGGAGACCAGCTTGAGCAAGAGTGAGACCCCATCCCTACTAAAAAAAGAAAAACTGAGGCAGAAGACCGCTTGAGCCTGAGAGTTTGAGGTTGCTGTGAGCTATGATGCCATAGCACTACCAAGGGTGAAGATGTAAGACTCTGTTTAAAAAAAATAAAATTTAATTTAAAAACCCACATCCTGCCACTATCACAAAGGAAAAAAAAAAATACTCAAACTGTGTTTTCCACAGGGCCTAAAGTCACCAGGATGAGGCTTGGCCTGCTGTGTAAGTCATTAATACTCTTTCCTGCTAAACTCTTTTTCCTGTTTTTCTTTTTTTTGTTTTTGTAGAAACAGAGTCTCACTTTATTGCCCTCAGTAGAGTGCCGTGGTGTCACACCTCACAGCAACCTCCAGCTCCTGAGCTTAGGCTATTCTCTTGCCTCAGCCTCCTGAGTAGCTGGGACTACAGCACCCACCACAACACCCGGCCATTTTTTTGTTGCAGTTTGGCCAGGGCTGGGTTCGAACCCGCCACCCTCAGTATACGGGGCCTGTGCCCTGCCCACTGAGCCACAGGCACCACCCTCTTTTCCTGTTTTATTCAATTATTTTGGTGAATACCTGGAACCACCACACTTCTTTAACAAAATTATGTCAGATTTTAATTTTTCTCTTGTCAAGTAGCTAACAAATGTGTTGGGGGACCTAACCAGCCACACACAAACCCTTTTCCCCTCTCCCTCTTCCTCCTCTTCCTCTCCTCCTTAAACAAAGACACAAAGGATCCAGCTAGTCCCACCCCCCAGAAGTTCCTGCTGAAAGACCCAGACCTGACCAATCAGTGGAATGTGCCCTCCCCCCATGGCTCCATATAAAAGTGGTCTCTAATTGCCCTCCCAGATGCCATCGTTGCACTGCCCAGGTGGGTCACTCTCCTTTCAATAAACCTGGCCTGAACTTCTCCTCCTGCCTCATCTCTGGGCACCACCTTTTATACCTTTAGAAAGGTCTCCTGTGGGCTCGGCACCTGTGGCTCAAGCAGCTAAGGCGCTAGCCATGTACACCTGAACTGACGGGTTCAAATCCAGCCCAGGCCCACCAAACAATAATGATAGCTACAACCAAAAAAAAAATAGCTGGGCGTTGTGGCGGGCGCCTGTAGTCCCAGCTACTCAGGAGGCAGAGGCAGGAGACTCGCTTGAGCCCAGGAGTTGGAGGTTGCTGTGAGCTGAGATGCCACAGCACTCTACCCAGGGCAACATTTGAGGCTGTCTCAAAAAAAAAAAAAAAAAAAAAAAAAAAAGCCACTGATCATCACTGAGATTTTGAGTCATCATTTTTATGGTTCCCCACATGTGCATGGTATTTGGAAATAAACCTTTCTCTTATTAATCTACCATAACTGTGAGTTGATCTTTCAGCGAACCAACCTAAGGGAAAAGAGCAAGTTTTGCTGTGACCCCTACACAATCAAGGCAGATTAATCAGAGAAATATATATTTCCAAATACTGTGTACATGGGACGGAACCACAAGAGTGATTACTCACTGTCTGGATGAGGCTCAGATACCTTTACAGAGGCCTCTTTGAAGGGAGGGGAAGAATGGGGGGTATCAGTGCACCTCCTGGTTGCTAGGGAGGAAGAATGGAGGGGGAACAGGTTGGCTTGTAAATTTACCTAAGAGACAGCTATTATATTTTAAATGATTTGGGACAAGTATGCTAGCATTCAGGGGGAGGAAAGGAACCCTTTGATATTTTGATCAGGTCAGCCAGGTTTTATGTAGATAGAGGGAAAGCGCCTTTCAAATGTTATCTGATTTCCTGCAGTCTTTATTAGTATTATTATTATTATTATCATCATCATTATTTCTTTTGAGACAGAGTCTCACTGTCACTCTGGGTAAAGTGCCATTGTTGTAGGAAGACAGGGCCCAGTGTAGACAACAAATACCCAAAGGGATTTATTTCAGCTGGTGGAGCAAGGGCACAGAAGAATTCAAAATGGCCACGCTCCCCGACTGGCTCAGTCTTCTCCTTGTTAGCCCAGTCCAAAAGTTTGGAAGTGAGCGTCAGCCTCCAGGTCCCAGGAAGTTAAGTTTACAAGTTCCTAAGAGCTGAGTCACCATGGGGAGGATCTTGCACGTGGGGTCTTCGTGAGAAGACCTCTGTTCTCTTAGACCTTACCTTTTCCATGTATCCTCTGTCACCGTGGCATCATCAGAGCTCACAGCAACCTCAAACTCTTAGGCTCAAAAGATCCTCTTGCCTCAGCCGCCCAAGTAGCTGGGACTATAGACATTCACCACAGCATCAAGCTAGTTTATTTCTATTTTTAGTAGAGACAGGATCTTGCACTTTCTCAGGCTATTACCAGAAGAAGAGGGTCAGGCTGCCTGTCACTGTCAGCCAACGTGCAGAGACGAGGATAGGTCCAACAAACTTTTTTGTCAGCAGACCAGTGAATCTGGAGAATTACTAGTAAGAGTAGCCTTTCCAGGGTGGCACCTGTGGCTCACTGGGTAGGGTGCCTGCCCCATATACCGAGGGTGGCAGGTTCAAGCCCAGCCTGGCCGAACTGCAACAAGGAAAAAATAGCCAGGAGTTGTGGCAGGTGCCTATAGTCCCAGCTACTCAGGAGGCTGAGGCAAGAGAATCGCCTAAGCCCAGGAGTTGGAGGTTGCTGGGAGCTGTGACACCACAGTACTCTACTGAGGGCAATAAAGTGAGACTCGGTCTCTACAAAAAAAAAAGAGTAGCCTCTCCAAGACTGTTCTTTTTTTTTTGAGACAGAGTCTCACTTTGTCGCCACCCCTTGGTAGAGTGCTGTGGTGTCATAGCTTACACCAACCTCAAATTCTTGGGCTCAACAATTCTCTTGCCTCAGCCTCCAAGTAGCTGGGAGTTCAGGTGCCCGCCACAACCCCCAGCTATTCTTAGAGACAGGTTCTTGCTCTTGCTCAGGCTGGTCTGGAACTCTTGAACTCGGGCAATCCACCCACTTTGGCCTCCCAGAGTGCTAGGATTACAGGTGTGAGCCACTGTGCTGGGCCTCCAAAACTATTCTATTCTTCCACTTCCAAAACCACAGTTTCATATGTAAAAGTTCAAAGCAAACACCACATTAACACTTATTTTAAAAAATGAACATAACTCAGTGACCTATTACAGCATTTCCAATTCAAAAGTTAATCTAAATTATCCTAAACTACTCAAGATAAGCATCTTTAGGATGGGAGCTAAATTTACGAAACAATAAAAATGGAAGAAATGAGGTGAAGGTCAGGTAGGACCTAAACTGACCCCAACAGCTGTGTCTTCCTGGCCATAGCCTGACTGTGTCTTATTCTCACTTACATGTGCTCTCAAAGCAGGTCTGGAACTCCAAGCTCAAGCAATCTACCTGCCTCAGCCTCCTAGAGTACTAGGATTAAAGGAGTTGAACCTCCTTGCCAGCCCCTCCAATGTTCTTTAATTCAAAGTATTCTTTATACCAAGTAGTCACATTTTGGGGTGAAATTTCCTTCGCTCCATCACTGCACTGGGAAGGGGAACAGAGAGGAAAGTAGCTGCAAGGTGAAGCTTGTATTCTCCCCTGAGAAGGTGACACAGATTCAGAGTGAGGAGCCCAGTGTAAACTGCTATGAGCATCAGCAAGGTCTCAATACATGCTTTTTCTGATAAAAATAAAACGAAGTAGAAATTCTAGTGTTTCCTTCCTGTATCCCAATGGTTTTTCTTGCACATTCCCGGGGTAGATACAGCCCACTAAAATCTGGCAAAAGCACATCGTTCAAGTGTGGAGTTTGGCAGTCATTAAGTAAGCATGACCACCTGGTGGCAGTGACGTCCCACCACTGGGAGGTCTATTTTGCAAAGATAAATAAATCACTTCTAGAAAGAGTAGCTGTAAATAATAAAAGGCAGGAAGTGGAAACTGACGACCAGGACTTGGTAACACACGGGTCTGTCTTCCTTCCGACCACTGAGCACAGGTGATCTGTCTAGCCCTTTGCTTCCGGAAAACAGCAAGGATAAAGAACACTAGCATCTCCTCCAACCCCCACACCCACAAGCTTTTGTTTTCTGAAATCCCCCATTCTTTTGCATTTTCTTTAAAAAAGCTTGCTCAGGAAACCATCCTTTCCCACAGGACTTAGGTAAAACTTGCTGTCCTCTCTCAGGACGCCCAAGATCTTCCTGAGACAAGACCAAAACAAATCCTCCAACTCTTCAGCCTTTGTTATAATTAACGACCCAAGATTAGAACTATTTGTTCCCCTGAAACTAGATAACCATAGAGAAAAACATTTCCTGTTCAGTTTACTGATGGAGACAATAGTCCCCAACCCAAATCTAGATCACCCAAATCTAGACACTCTAGCTCATATGGTGCTCCCTGTACAAGCTCAGGCAAGTGTACCCTGCTGTGTCACTCTAATCTTTAGATCTAGACTGTTCTCCTTAGCAATAGCCGGAATAAAAGACAATCTCCCTTGTCTGAAGGATTTTTTTGGTTGTTTGTTTTAGTTGTTGTTATTTTGAGACAGAGTCTCACTCTGTCACCCAGGCTAGAGTGCCTGGGCATCACAGCTCACAGTAACCTCAAACTCTTGGGCTCAAGTGATTCTCTTGCCTCAGCTTTCCAAGTAGCTGGGAGTACAGGTGCCTACCATAGCACCTAGCTAGTTTTTTATATTTATATTTTTTAAATTTATTTATTGATTTTTTTTTTTTCTTTTACAGTCTCACTATGTTGCCCTCAGTAGAGAGCTATGGCGTCACAGCTCACAGCAACCCCCAACTCTTGGGCTTAAGTGATTCTCTTGCCTCAGCCTCCCAAGTAGCTGGGAGTACAGGTGCCCACCACATTGCCTGGCTAGTTTTTGTTGCAGTTGTCATTGTTGTTTAGCTGGTCAGGGCTGGTTTTGAACCCACCACCCTCAGTGTATGTGGCTGGCACTGTAACAACTGTGCTACGGGTGCCGAGCCAAGTTTTTTATATTCTTTAGTAGAGACAGGGTCTCGCTCTTGCTCAGGCTGGTCTTGAACTCTTGAGCTCAAGCAATCCACCTGCCTCAGCCTCCCAGAGTGCTCGGATTACAGGCATCGGCAACTGAGCCTGGCCACTTGTCTGGATTTTGTCTTTGACACCTACCTTGATTCTTTGAAGCAGCTTCACCCTCACGGAATCCAAGTGTGCTGCTGAGACAGATTACTATTCACCCTGCACTATGTCTCCTAGGTAAATCTTCTCTCCCACCACCAAGATACCACTTCATTTTTAGTACTCAAACTTCACAGAACATGCATCTTTTTTTTTTTTTTTTTTTTTTTTTTTTTTTAGACAGAGCCTCAAGCTGTCGCCCTGAGTACAGTGATGTGGCATCACAACTCACCGCAACCTCCAACTCCTGGGCTCAAGTGATTCTCCTGCCTCAGCCTCCCAAGTAGCTAGGACCACAGGCGCCTATCACAACACCCTGCTATCTTTCTCCTTTTTGGTGGTAGTTGTCACAGCTGTTCAGCAGGCCCAGGCTGGATTCGAACCCACTAGCTCTGGTGCATGTGGCTGGCGCCGAGCCAGAACATACATTTCTTAATGTAACATTTCCAGCTAGCAACTATATAGAAAAACCTTGTATTTCCATCCTAAAAATAACACAGTGTTTTTAACAAAATGACATACAGGAAAACTCTTGCATTTCAAATACTGTTGCTATTCCTTCAGGCAGGTTAATATGTTAAAATCCTCACTTCTGGCGCAGGTGATCTTATTGGGGAATAGGGTCTTTGCAGATGTAGTTAAGATGTAAGTTAAGATAGAATCATACTCAAGTAGTGTGAACCGTTACTCCCACAGGATCGTTGTCCTTTTAAGAAGCAGAGAAGGGATACAGAGACGTGCCGGGAAGAATGCAGCGTGGCATGGAGGCAGTGACTGAAGTGATGGATCTACAAGGATTGACTGGAACATGAGAAGCTAAAAGAAGGCACGGCGCAGATTCTTCCTCCAAGCCTTTGGAAAGAGCATGGCCTCACCAAAGCCTTGGTTTCAGCCTTTTGACTTCCAGAACTGTGAGAAAATAAATACCTGGTTTTTTTTTTAAGCCACCCAGTCTCTGGTGCTTTGTTATAGCAGCTGTGGGACACTATTCTAGAGAATAAAGGAAAAAATAAGAATCTCAGGATCCCCCCCCCCCAATTCATTATGCCAAAAGGGAGAACCGAGTCACACAAGCACTGCCACCCTCTCCCCCATGAAATATAGAGGTCCTCTTTTAAGAAATGAAGGGTCTGGCCGGTGCGATGGCTCATGCCTGGAATCCTAGTACTCAGGGAGGCAGAGGCAGGAGGATCCTTTGAGTTCAAGAGTTCAAGACTGTTAGGTTGGCCAAACTAACTCCATCTGGAAAAGCCATTCTGTGGAACAGTGTTACAGGTGGATATAACTCACATAAGAGAGAGACATGCTGCAGGTTCATCCTTGACTGGCCCAATTATAGATCCACCCTAGAATAATATGCTGATACTCTGATAAGAAGAACTGCCAGGAGAGTCCTACAATGAGATATCATCTTCCACATCCTGATGAGAACAGTTTGGTGGTCCTTGACAGAAAGTCCTCTCCCTCCCTAAACCCAAGCTAACATCCTTTAGATCTTAGCCCACTTACACCCAAGCGTCAAAATAAACAATGCAGTTTTTGTTACACTTTGGTCTCCAGTGTTCTGATCTCCTTTTTTCAATTGGTACCTATCAGAGACCAGCTTAAACAAGAGTGAGACCCATCTCTACTAAAAATAAATAAATTTGCCAGACATCTTGGCAGCAAGCGCCTGTAGTCCCAGCTACTCGGGAGGCTGAGGCAGGAGGATCGATTGAGCCTTGGAGTTTGAGGTTGCTTGGAGTTAGGCTGACACCATGGCTCTCTATCCTGTAGCAACACAGTGAGACTGTCCCTCTGTCTCACACACACATAAACGAAGAAATTAAGAGTCTTAGAAACGGTGCCGGGAGCCAATACTTAAGAGCAAGCTCACCTTGGAAACTTATCGCTTAAGTCAAGTGCTTGGAAGGTTACTGCCCTAGGTGAAACGAACATCCTGACCATTGGATTACCACACCTGCTCCTGGAATTCCCCACCCTCTCATACCCCCGAGCACACTTCCCCCCTCCGCTTGTGCTTAAATAGCTGTTAAAAAATAAAGTTTTTGGGAGTTTGATCAGAATCTTGTCTTGCTCCCCATTCTTCGTGCCTCTTGTTCCCTTGTTCCACTCTCTCCCTCCATATCCTAGGTCCCTGCTGAACTAGCCCTGCGGGCCGGGGCAAAATGGGTTTGTGTTTTTGTTTTCTTTTTTTCTTGGTAGACAGGGTATGGGAGGGAGAAAGGAAGCCTGGCTGACAACATGGTCTTGTTTTTCAGATAAACCTCAAGATAACAGCCTTCAGAGGAAATGTTTTGACTCAGACCTTTAAAGGTGTCAAACGGCAAACCTGTCCCAGACCACATAGGCTGGGCAGGCTGCATTTAACAGAGATTCTCTACAGATGCACATTTCTCCTGCCCCTGCAAGACACCCTTGCAGCACTGTTCCTGTTTGCCCATCAACATCTGAAAATATATTTGAGGGTAAAATACTTATTTCCTTCAGCTCTAAAAAAATTCCCCCATACATGGCTGGTCTGAGTGCAGTGGTGTTTACAACTAATTGATCACAATCAGTTACAGATTTCTTCCTTCCTTCTCCACTCCCACTGCTTCACTTGACTAGCCTAAAATTAAAAAAAAAAAATTTCCAGGTGGCACCTGTGGCTCAAAGGTGTAGGGCACCAGCCCCATATAGGAGAGGTGGCGGGTTCAAACGCAGCCCTGGCCAAAAAATTACCCCATACAGCCCTCCTAAAATGAGCCCTCTTATAACCTTAGGACTGCAGCCTAAATAAACTCTTAAATTTTTTTTTTTTTTAAGAGACAGAGTCTTACTATGTCGCCCTTGGTAGAGTGCCATGGCATCACAGCTCATGGCAATCTCCAACTCATGGGCTTAGACAATTCTCTTGCCTCAGCCTCTGGAGTAGCTGGGACTACAGGAACCCACCAGAACACCCAGCTATTTTTTTTGTTGCAGTTTGGCAGGGGCCAGGTTCGAACCCACCACCCTTGGTATATGGGGCCAGCGTCCTACTCACTGAGCCACAGGAGCTGCCCCTAAACTCTTAAATTTTGAATACCACTTTATCTTCACAGAGGTAAACCAAGGAATACATATGATCCCTCTTCAACCCACTCTGAGAAGATCACAACATTGACTTTCCTCTAATGTCTTTTTTGAATATTCATCTTACTGAGCACCTAATAGAAATTCACAAGAATACCATTAATTACCTCCCTGTTCCTTCACTCTCCCGCGTCCCCCCCCCCCTTTTTTTTTTCTTTGAGCCAGAGTCTCACTTTCTCACCCTAGGTAGAGTGCCATTAATAATGGCAATCTTGGCTGACTGGCTGGCTGGCTGCAGTCAGACCTCCTTGCTCCATCCTATCTTTGTCTCTTGTGTGTTTTATGTCTTTCATGTCCTTCTTCATTTCCCACCATTTCCACTCAGGTTATCACCCCCTCCCTGCATTGCTTTGCAAGAATCCAGAGCAACTTCCAGTCTGAAAATTTCATTCATGTTCACAAGAGGAGGACTAAAGATGGCGGCCGAGTAACAGCTTCCCTGCAACTGGGCACGGCGAGTCTGGGAAAACAAGACTCCAGGCATCTCTGGCCGGTGGGATCTGCCTATAATCATCCCTTTGAGGATACAGGGAGCCAGCAAGGGACTTCTGGACCCAAAGAGGAGGACAAAAACAATGGAAAACTGGCAAGTGGTTGCATGTGTTCGATCGACCTAATCACGCTGGCAACTGTGAGTACAAGCAGCAGTGAGACTGCAAACCAGAAAGGCCCTACCTGTGAACTGTTTTGGTGTTCTTGGACTTGGCACTCAGTTGAACTGCTTTGGGGAGAACTTGAGCAGGAGTGTGGAGAACTTTGGGCATTGTCTGGGGCCCCAGACTGAGCCACTGAGCTGGGCAAAGGAAGCCATTGTGAAAGAACTGCCCCAGCAAGCTCTGTCCTCAGGGTCCCAGAGCAAGGATTGGGCGGGACAAAGTAACCTAGTGACTGAGCAGCCTAAAGTCAGGGACTGAGCTACCTTACAGCCTTAATCCTTAGGGGCAGAGTGAGACAGTTTTAGCACACTGTAGCCTTGGGCTGTTGCCCTGGGTAGAGTGCCGTGATGTCACAGCTCATAGCAACCTCAAACTCCTGGGCTTGGCGCTGCCCGGACTTCCATAAGAGCTGTGCAGCGACCCCCAACCCATGACCCGCACCCACCGGGCCTCCACATTCCCTGACCAGGAACTGCGGGAGCCACGCAACCCTGCGTCCTCCCTCCTGTGTGCTCCCAGCCTCCACACTAGCCCCTTCATCTGGCCAGGGACTGTGGTAGCTGCGTGCCCTTTGGAGCCCTCCCTGCCTCTGTGAAGAGCCCTTCTCCTGGTCAGAGACTGCTAGAGCCTTGGGTTCTCTGTGCCAAAGTCACTGGGCACCAGGCACTCCCAGAACCGTGTGCACCACCCCCAGACCTGTCACTGGATCCAGGTGTGTCACACACCAGAGCTGTTTCTACAACCAGAAATCCCTAGCT
>CAUYPK010054752.1:0-66596 GCA_963574355.1 Loris lydekkerianus
AAATAGTTCACAAAAGAAGATATACAAGCAGGCAAGTCCTGAACATCACTAGTTATCAGAAAATACAATTAAAATCAAAATAAACCAGTGTGATGAAAATGTGTCAAACGGTCTATGAAACCAGTGTATGGTGCCCCATGATCACATTAATGTACACAGCTATGATTTAATAAAAAAAAAAAAAAAACAAAATAAATTGCTACTAACTAACTAGAAATGCTAAAATAAACAGGATGACTGAATGAAGGATATTTGGAGCAACTAGATTTTGTTTGCATTGCTAGTTGGAGGGAGAAATTCAACAATGTTGAGAACCATTTACCAAAAGCTCTTTATACAACTACCAAGAGAATAAATATGTGTGATTGCCAAAAAAGATTTTAATAGAGGTTTAGTCATATGTGTTACAGTTTCAACCTGAAAATAGCCCATATGTCCATCAAAAAATAATAAGTAAACAAAGTGATGTATTCAGAAAATGGAATGTGCTGTTTAGTAGTTAATAAGAGCAAACTACTGATGAATGTAAAAATGTGTTAAGAATCTTTAAAAACATTTTAAGTTGAAAGAACAAACTAACTACAGTAAAACATTCAGGCACTGGTAACCCCACGGGGCTGTGGCCCAGTTTCTTCCAATGAGCAAATGTGCCAAGGATCTGGGCCTGCCATAGTTAGAGGGAAGTCAATGCCTTGTCGGCCAGGTGACTACACTCTGCCACCAGCTGGCTGGGGAGTTGAATTCTGATTACCTCAGGTGCTCAATGGAAACTTCAGAGTGTCCCACCTGAACTCATTCCAAACAAGAGGTTAACAAAGCAGCAAATGTTTTTCACACTGAGAGACTGTTCCTCTGCCCCAGCCGCTCTGCTCCTCTGGTATCCCTGCAATGTGAGGTCTAGCTTCCTCTGGAAGTGCACAGAATTGGGGAGGTGTCTCTCCAAAATTTTACCCTGGCAGGATTGCTCTATTAATGCTGCTGCTGAGTGGGAGATGTCTCCACTCAGGTTCACATGCCTCAGTGGTTCCTTACCCTCCAAACATTGTGCAGAGACCCTAGCCTCTGCCCACTGCTGAGTTGCACTTTCTCAGAGCCAAGCCAGACACCTTCCCCCCCTGTGCCTTTCTGCACTATTACAGGATTCATAGTTACAGTGTAGCTGCGCTACCTCAGACCATGCAATGCCCAGTCTTAATAAAGAACCATGGACATTCTGGCCTCTTGTAGGGGTTGGGCTTCTAGTCCATCAGCCCAAGGGAAGGGTGGACTTGGAGTTGAAAGTGGCAGGTAAAATATTTCTTCAACCTTCATGCCAGACAAAAGAATACCCAGGCTCCCAGGAGGGACTCTGGAGAAGCGGTCCCAGCTTCCAGTAATTCACTCAGTGGGGTGAGAGAAGACCTCAGTTCACCATTCACTAGTAGAGATCCCACAATAAGCAAGTAACTCTCTTGGATTAAAGGATGAACACCCACCCTCTTTGGGGTGGGTTCTGAAACCTGATTTGTTTCCTTGGAGTTGCAGGTTGCCTCAGCAGAGAAGACATGCAATTATCAATTGAGATATCATCTAACTCCAGTAAGAGTGGCTCACATAACAAAATCCCAAAACTATAGATGTTGGCGTGGATGTGGACAAAAGAAAAAACTTCTGCACTGCTGGTGGGAGGGCAAGATAATATATTCCCTTTGGAAAGAAGTATGGAGAATACTCAGGGATCTAAAACTAGACCTGCTGTTTGATCCCACAATTCCTCTACTAGGTGTGTATCCAATAGACCAAAAATCATTTTATAACAAAGATATTTGCAGCAGATTTTTCATTGTAGCTCAATTCATAATAGCCAAGTCATGGAAGAAGCCCAAGTATCCATCAACCATGAATGGATTAATAAATTGTGGTATATGTATAGCGTCGAATATTATGGAGCCTTAAAGAAAGATGGAGAAATTACCTCTTTTACATTTACATAGATGGAGCTAGAACATATCCTACTTAGTAAAGTATCTCAAGAATGAAAGAAAAAAATATCCAATGTACTCAGTACTGTTATGAAACCTATTTACAATCACTCACATTTTCATATGAAGAATAGATCACAACTATGGCTCAGGATGAAGGAGGGAGGAGGGAGGGTGAGAGAGGAGGGTGGAGTTGAGATGGAGGGAGGGAGAATGGTGGGATCACACCTATGGTGCATATTGCAAGGGTACATGTTGGATTTATTAAGTATATAAATGTCTTAACACAATAATTAAGTAAATGAGATGAGGTATATATTAACTAGTGTGATGCAAGTATTCCTTATTCTATATGAAATCAGCACATTGTATCCTATAAATGAATTAATGTATTTAAAAAGGCAAAAAGAAATAAATACAATTAAATTAAATTAAAAAAATACTATTTATTTTCATTAGGATAAAATTTTAGAGAAGCCCAAATTGAAGAACAGTGATATAAATGAGAGTAGTGGTTCCACCTTAGGTGGGGGTTTCACTAGAAAAGGGCCTATAGTCACTTCCTGGATGAAGGGGGTTGGTGGAAGTTGTGTCTTTATAATGGATGTGAGTTACCAGGGCAAAAGAAATACTAAATGTGAGCATTCCATTATGTGTAAGCTATACCTCCAGTTGAAACAAATGGCAACAATTCTTCCTCAAAATTGCCTGAATAGTCAATTTATTCTTTAAACAAAAAATTATTTTAGGGTGTGATATGGAAACATTTTACTAAGGATTAATCATTCACAGATTTTTTTTTTCTTTTTTACATCATTGACATGAAGTCAGATATGCTTATTTTTAACAATCAGCATTTGTTCTGGTAAAGACAGCTCAGAAAATAAATCCAAATGAAGATTCATCTTGAATTCAAAGCAAAACCACACACACAATACAGACATAGAAGTTAAAGTGCTCATTCCTGCTCTCTAGGAAATCATTCACAATCACTTTGTATGGACTTGACTGTTGGGGCAAACATATGTTCTCTTACTCATGATTTAAGGTGACACCCTGATCCATAACTTTTTCAGGGCTCCCTTGACCTCACTGTTCCTCAGGCTGTAGATGAGGGGATTCAGCATAGGGGTGAAGACAGTATAGAAGGATGACACCACCTTATCGTGGGCAGCTGACCTGTAGGATTTGGGTCTCATGTAGATAAAAATGGCAGCTCCATAAAAGAGTCCCACCACAACCAAGTGAGAGGAACAGGTGGCAAAGGCCTTTCTGAGGGTTTCTGTGGAATGCATGTGGAGAACAGCAACAAGGATGAGACTGTAGGAGGTCAGGATGAAGAAGAAGGGGATCAGAATCATTAGCACACAGCAGGTGTACATGACATACTCAAAGACAGATGTGTCAGTGCAAGCCAAACGCACCAGTGTGGGAGCTTCACAGAAGAAGTGATTGATCTCCCGTGTACTGCAATATGGGAAGCTCAGGGTACTAAATGCCTGCATGACCCCGTCAACTAACCCCAGGGACCAAGACCCCAAAGTCATTCTCAAACATAATTGTCGGCTCATGAGAATGGGGTACTGCAGTGGGTGGCATACAGCCACATAGCGGTCGTAGGACATGGCTGCTAAGAGGAAGCACTCTCCACCACCCAGGGTGACAAAGAAGAAGATCTGCAACCCACAGCCAGTGAGGGAGATGAGCTGATTTGAAGTCAAGTACCCAACAGCCATTTTGGGCACAGTGGTGGAAGCCAGCATCACATCCATGAGGGACAGTTGGCTCAGTAGAAAGTACATGGGCGTGTGGAGCCGGTGATCCTGGTGAATCAGGAGAAGCATGAGGGCATTGCTCAATATGGAGGAGAAAAAAATTGTCAGAACCACCACAAAGAGAAACTGATGGGCTCTTGTGTGGTTAAAAAGTCCTAGGAGAATGAAATATGCAGTGGTATTCCTGTTTTCCATGATTTCAAACAGCAGTGACACTGCAAAGGGAGAAATAATAAACGAGACTGCTGTCATCCTTTCTGGTGCTTCAACTGAGTTACCTGTTTCTTAAAAGTATTTGTGTGAAAATAATGACATCTATGTCAAACTTTTCATCTGCCATTCATAAAATGTTTCAATTTACACATAAAATTGAGTCAACTTTTTCTCACTTCCAAGAATTTTATAAAAAATGCTTCTCAGGTTGAATATTGATTAATCTTCATAACAAATACAAGTTCTTGGTCAATAATAAGTAACACATGATGTGATTTTGCTTTATTTGATACCAAAATTTATGGAAAGGAAACAGTGCACATAATTTACCATTTTATATGTGCTTGTTTTACATCATGATGTTAGTGTTTTGGGAAGATGAATTAAATCAACATATTTAATAATATAAAAGCTACCTCTTGATAATGAAGGTTACTTGTCTAAACAGATCAAATTTCCTTGAGACCTACAAAATCAGATAGTTTTCCATGATACTGGTTAAACCAGGAAGATACTTTTACTTTCTTAATGGGGTGATCTATAATCTCATGTCTAGAAATTGGAAAGACCAAGTTTACAGATGGGAACACAACAATTTGGTATTGTTATCAAGTTGAGTTCAATGTCACAGAGCTATACACTGAAAGCAGTAATGATTTTCTGGGATTTTTCTTGGTTATATTTTTGCAGTGTAAGAGTGTAATGTGAAAAGTTAATTTGTTATAATGAAACTCTTTCTTGTCAGTCTACAAATATGATCTTTACTGGGTAAAGGAGAGAAAATAAAACAAAAAACGTTTTTTGCTCACCTACAGACATATATAAATGTCTTCTTCAGTATCAAAAGAATGAAATCTTTATACATTTTCATCTAAGATATGCCAGAACTGTTCTACCCCTAATTCTTCTTCTGCCTTGAATATATATGGCTGTGGCCGGTAAATTGTGAATGATAATTCAAGCTCAAGGACATGAGCTTATTCAATACAATTACATGGCAGAGGAGCCCATCTCTTCCACAGGTATCCCCCCCTTGTCCCTACTGCCCATATCTATCCTCAGCTCAAAGGGACTCATGTGGGTCCCTGACTCTCTTACTGAGGCATCATCATGTGCTGGAAGCACAGTACCAGGAGTTTTATTTGGTTGTTAACCAAAGAAAGTATATTGAAACATCTTGCCAATTATTTTCAGCATTTGCCAAAACTCTGTGCACACTCTCCTATCTTTAACATCTGCCTTCTATACATAGTAACAAGAAAGCTCCAATTATACACTCAGTATCATTTTCTTGAAGGACTCAAAATGCTCCTAACTCATTTCTTTGACTTGAGATTTCTGTTTCTCCATATTTCCAACCTTCTTCCTTGTTTAAAATTGATGAAGTTTATAACATTAAAAAGAAATCCAACTGATCAAAAAATCAAAATTAATGTCAAACATGTGATAGACTAAAACAAGAATTTTAAATAAAGACAGAATCTGATACTGCACTTCTACAAAACAAAACAATCAGTAATTTAATAATTGTAAGGTGTTGGGCAAGTTTCTCAAATTAATTATTCCTACCGCATCAACCAGTTTAAGTTTACACTCAGCACAGTGGAATTAACTATATTCATATTGTTGCACAAACACTGACAAGATCCATGTAGAAAACTTTTTTCATGTCCTCTAACTGAAGCTTTGTAGTATTGAACATTCTTCCCCAGTCCAGATCCCAGAAACCACCATTCTGTTCTCTGTCTCTTATGTAGGTTACTCTAGGACCCTCATATAAATAGAACCATACAATATTTGTTTTTTCATGAATGGCCTGTGTTGCTTCTTATAATGTCCTAAAGGTTCATCTACATCCCATCATATGTCAAAATGACCTTCCTTTTTATTTTGTTAAAAGCAGAAAAAGGAACACAACTTATTTTATTGTGCATAGCATGGGCAGGGAGTGACAGAGTGAGTACCTGATAAGCTAATGAGGTCCAGATGCTTATATTCCCTTCTTCACAGGGGGAAGAGAGAGGAGGGATATGCGGACCTTCCTTTTTAAAAGTAAATAATATTTCATTGCATGTATAAACCCTGTTTTATTTATTCATCCATGCAGCTATGGCCATTGTGTTGCCTCCACTCGCTTCAGCTGTATGCTTAAGTATATTTTTAATGCAATGTTTGATAAAAGGCCCTCAATTTTTTATTTTGATAAGGTAAACATACATAGCATAAAAATATAGAAATTTAAATTAATCATCCATTTAAGTCATGCAAGACAGGTTTACATGTTTTAGAAAATAATTTCAACAATTTAAATGACTTTTCAGTTCAGGAAATACTTTGTCTTATTGTGATATTTTTACTTGTGGTTGAGGACCTTTTTAAATTTAATATCATTAGCTCTTAACTTTCAAAAGAGATAGATGATACTTCTATTCTTTATTTTCAGATGAAATAAATGTATAAAAATTATCAGTTTTATATATCTAATTGGTGATCACACTATAGCATTTAGGCTATTTAACAAAAAGACAATTGAATGTGTCAAAATGAGGTGCAAGTAATTATATTACTCTCATATGTACTTTATTTACTTTGTTAAAAATCTCAGTCAATATTTACATATTATAGCAGCGATAATTTGCTACCAATTAAAATGTTTAAAAACTTACTATAAAGGATTATCTGAGATAATTCCAAAGTAAATACTGTGAATATAGCATTAAATTAAAATATTAAAATCATGTTTAAAATTATTATATAATTAATAATTATTAAATAATTTAATAATTTTAAACAATGATTTAAACAATGATTAAAATCATTAAATTAGAAATGAATAATTAAATCATTCTGGAAATAAAACACCTAAAATGTCATTAAAAAAAGGATTGAAACTCAAAGTGGATTAGTGTAAGAGTAAGAAAATTGACTACCCTGAAAAATACTTTCTTTTTCTTTCTCCACTCAGAATATCAGAATATCAAACTGTATACTCTCTTATGTTTCTATCATTTCTTATTTAGAATGGTGATAAAATTGTTACATCTTTATTTCACATTGCAATGCTAGTAGAAAGCCCACATACGTCATTTTCTTTTTCTCATCAATAAGTCATTGAGTAATCATGTGACATCTAGAACAGAGCTTACAATATTCCATCGCATACTCTTCTATTACTGACATTTAATATTAAAACAGCAAATATTTTTCTTAAGATACTAAAATGATTTAATTAATCTGTTATATTAAAAATCTGTCATGTGTTTGACAGCATTCACAGTTTATCACAAACATCTTGGGCTGATGAAAGTGTCAGCTAGTAAGTTTTAGCTCTTTAGATTGTGGAATAGATAGTAGAGAGGATTTTATTTGTCAAGTATATGGAGACAGTGGTATAACTGTGGATTTTCTGGAGTTCAAACTTCATCAGCAAGTTATTAGATATCAAGTGACTATCATGACTACTTACGGAAGGTAAACATGATGACATCCCTAACAGAGTAGATCTACATCCCCTCTGAGCAGCATTTTCTGGGGGTGGAAAAGATCCTCTAGTCCAGCTGGGTTGGCTTCCCTTATAGCATTGTCTTCAGTGCACCACTAAGGGGTGTGACCAGTTGCCTATTATGCCTAAATATGCCATTCTATTAATAAGCCAGAGCTGCACAAGTTTGCCACTTTGGATGACAAAGATGTTTTAGTTTCAGGGACATTTTATAGATTCCCAGAATTTCAATATACTTCCTGCTTGCCTTCAGAAAGTCATAATTATTAAAATAAGAGAGAATTATATTTATTAGCGAAAGAAAAGGGATGCTGGTTAAAAATACCTTGGAGTAAAGCAATGAGAGTCTGTCATTAATTATGTGTAGTTTGATAGGATGGGAAGATTAAACATTATGGTATTAAGAGCCCAGCTCTTCTCAAAAACAGTAGTTCAAATTAATTTGGCCATTTTTCCCTTATTGAACTAATGTTGGCAAAATTGCTGGTGCATTATAATTATCTGTATTTTTAATCTATGTAATGTATTTTATTTTTTACGTTATATACATTTGTCTGTGTCTACGTATTAAATTCGGTGGTGATAGCAACAACAGTAGCTGCAGATTGCATTCATTGTGCCAGATGCTATGTAGTATGATTTCACATGGGGCTTCATTTTATGACTGTGTTATTATTTATTCATTTTATTTTTTGTTTCCTTTTTGTTTTAGTTTTTTTTTCATGGAATAGACAATGGGAAAATTTGTTCTTGCAAAAAAAAAAAAATATATGAGATATAGTAATCACTTAATCCAGATAAGTTATAATTGCTTTTTGTTTGTCTTCAGGAAAAAAAACCATATATATATATATATATATATATATATATATATATATATATTTTTTTTTTTTTTGGGGGGGGGGGTGGACAGAGTCTCACTTCGTTGCCCTAGTTAGAGTGCCTGGAGTTATAGCTCACTGTAACCTCAAACTCCTGGGCTTAAGTGATTCTCTTGCCTCAGCCTGCCAAGTAGCCAGAACTACAGTCTCCCACCACAACACCTGGCTATTTTTGGTTGTAGTTATCATTGTTGTTTGTCAGGCCCAGGCAGGATTTGAACCCACTAGCTCCAGTGTATGTGGCTGGCACGATAGCTGCTGAACTACAGACGGCGAGCCAGCCATCATAGATTTTTTACCTGTGAATGTTTAATCTAACAAAATTGGCAAATTCTACTCTGATTTAGAACATTGTTAATTAACGATGTAAGTATACATTTAAAGTCATATTATCTCATCTCATGTGAAAAACACCAGGCCCTAGCTAATTGTAAGTAGTATATCATTTATACTTTTATTATAAGTTTCAAATGAAACTTTGAACAAATATACACATGCAATCATAACTTTTAATAAAAGTTTCCTCTTTTTGTGTTTTGAATACTGATGTCCTTGAGGGCAGATGTCCATCAAAACAATGCTCTAGTAACCAGAGTTGCCACTGTCAGATGAGGGAAAATAGGCTTTTGCCCTAAGTGTATTGATCCCTCTCAGGATGAGTGAGGGTGGAGGCCAGGCAGGCTCTGAATCAGGTGAGAACAAGGACTACTCAGAACTCATATGAAACAGGAAGGAGAGTGATGCAGGTGGATGAGTTGGGATTAACTAAGGACTATATATAAAAGGGCAAGGTTTAGGGAAACCAAACAGAGGTTGTGTTGAACCCCTGTATGAGCGGGTTCATGAAATTTTTCTCACTATTCTCCTGATGGCACAAGGGGATGTAATAGCTTCCACACTTCACCTACATAGGCTATATGAAATGGTCATCTAAAAGGTGACTCCACCAGAGAGTAAAGACTACACAGTCCATGGCTTAGTAATTGTGAATTGAGCTGTAATAAGCATTCTAATGTAGAAGTCCTTGCAATAGAATGATTTCTTTTCTTCTGAGTAGATTCTGAATAATAGAATTGTGTGATAAAATGGAAAGTCTACATTTAGCTCTTTGAGGATTTTCCATACTTCTTCCCATAAAGGATGCATTAGTTTGCAATTTTACCAACAACATAACAGTCTTCACTTCTCTCTGATTCAAACCAACATTTGCAGCTTTTAGATTTTGTGATGTGGAGTTAGGTGATATTTCAAGGTGGTTTTGCTTTGCACTTCTTTGATGCAAATAGAAGATAATGAGCATTTTTTTTTTTTTTTTTTTGGTTGAAGTAAACCAAGTGCCCATCAACCCATGAATGGATTAGTTAACTGGTGTATGTATACCATGGAATACTATTTAGCTATAAAAAAGATGGTGAGTTTACATCTTTTGTATTTATCTGTATAGAGTTGAAACACATTCTTCTTAGTAAAGCATTATAAGAATGGAAATGCAAGTATTCTATGTATTAAATGCTAAAATGAATCTAATAGAAAAACAACTACATGCCCATATGGGAGTATATTGAGAGTATAACACAAGTATATTAAAATAGAGGGGAGGAAGAGGGAAAGTGGAAAGGAGAGGAAAGAGGGTGATTGGTAAGTTCTCACCTGATGGACACCTTGTGAGGGTGTACAGAACACCCTGGACAAAGGGCTCAATTGCCTTTACTATAACTTGAACTTTACTTTAGAACACAAATAATGTAACCAAATAATTTGTATAGTCATATTAACCTGAATAAAAAATATGCCCCCACAGAAAACAACAACAAAAACCATTCATAGACCAACAAACCTGAGCAAGGCAATTCCTGTGAAATAGACTAAGAGATAGACATTAAGGAAGTTTACTCAGAAGTGTTCTTAGAATCATTGTACTTATAATATAGAAGAATTGAGCAGAGGGAGAAACTGAACTGTGATGAAATCACAGCTAAGGTCACAGCTACTTCTGAGAGGAGCTCTGGGATGGGCTTTCCAAACTGTCTTGCAGCAGGGCAAGTGGTCTTGTGTCTGGGTCCCACTTGCTCCCAGGTCAGGAAGTTTTCCTTAATCAAGAAGAGGGCCTTAAGAAGGAGTTAACTGAGAGCTGTCAGATACTAATACTCTTATCAACTAGGAGACAAGTAGTAATACTTCAGTTCTGAAGTGGGAAAGGGAATATGGACAGCACAGAATAACATGCATTACACTGCATGAGCCAAACCAAATCAGAAGTCAGTATGAAGGTTATGTTCTTGTAGTACTGAGCAGGTGGAAGGTCTACAGATGACAAACTAGCAACAATGACCAGGACACTCAAAATGTGGTTTTGTGGAAGTTCTAACTTCAGCAGAAAAATGCATGTTAATTAGAATTTGCCAACTAGGAGAATGCTGGCATGAGGAGTTCAAATGGTCAGCAGCAGCCCTCAGTGTTGTATCCAAAAGCCTTCAAAGTTGTGCTGATAGCACAGATTATCTAGCTGGGTCAGTGCAAGAACTGATGAAAGGAGAAGCATCCTGATGTCAGCACAGACTCTGACATGAACATCTCTGAAAGGATCTATGTCTTTTGCTTTCCCCAGCATTTTTTTATTGTTGTTGTTGTTGTTTGTTTTATTTTTGTTTTTATTTTTGAGTCAGATCCTCATTCTGTCACCTGTGCTGGAGTTACATAGCTTTAGTCTAGCTCACAGCAACCTCAAACTCTGGGCTCAAGCAATCCTCCTGCCTCAGCCTCCCAAGGAGCTGAGATTACAGACGTGGGTCATAACACTCTGCTCATTTTTTCTATGTTTTAGTAGAGATGTGGTCTCACTTTTGCTCAGTCTGTTCTTGAACTCCTGAGCTCAAGGGATCTTCCTGCCTCATCCTCCCAGAGTGCTAGGATTACAGGCATGAACAGCCAAGCCTCCCAGGTGTGCTTTTACTCTGTATATGACTGTATTTCCACTTAGAGAAGGAGTGGTATGTAATAGACATGTTTAATTATTAGGGTATTGTGGAGCCCTTTACTTTGGAAACCTGGTCTGCTTTTCCTGGGATGAACTCTGGGCCTGATAACTGATGCCACAAGGAAAAAAGGTGGTGGACTGTGATTTTCTTTCTGATGATGACTATCAGCAGTCATTCACTCTCCCACTTGCAGTCCTCATTGCTGCACATATCTCTCACCACAGGAATGTCAGGCTCACTTGTTCTATTGCTATTGGTTAAATTCTCTGCTCTATTTGTATACTAGGTTCACCTTGACTCTGAAGTGTATGTGGTTCTGTAAGGCCCCTGTTATTCCAGCATGTTCTCAACCTACTTACATGTGCAGCTCTGGTTACATAACAGCATCTTTTATCATTGAACTTGGTCAGAAAGGGCCTATCACCTGAGAATGTCTCAGTACCCAAGTGCCCTCCTCAAGAATTCTTCCCATATTCTTTCCATAATAACTCTGGATTCCTGGGCATCATAGTCAGCTGGCCTTGCATAATTCACAGCTCCATGAGCTGCCTACACTATGCTCTCTTTAATCTCCTATTCAACTCTCCATAGTGGTTGGTCTGCATTGTCATCTCAGCAATTATAATTCTTTCTGATGGTTAATTTCATGCATCAACTTGGCTCAGATATAGTATCCAGTGATGTAATCAGACAGTAATCTGTTTTTTGTTGTGAAGATACTTTATGCCTATGGTACATATCTGTTGACTTTAATCAAAGAAGGTCACCTTTAATAATATGAGTGGGCCTCATCCATCCTTTATTTAAATGCTTTAACAGCAAAAGTGAGGTTTTTCAAGAAAGAGAAATGTTGTTTCCATACAATAGCATTAAATTCTGCTTGAGTTTCTGAGGACTTGTCATCCCCTACCACTAGGTATTACTTCCTTACAATCTCTCTCTCTTTCTCCTCTTTCTCTCCCTGCATATATATTAAAACCTCCATAGCTGACCACCTTTCTACATTGACCATCTCATTAAGTTTACCTGATTTCCATAGATTGGACATGCAGCACATGTACATATCCATACAGTAGGTCTAGTTCCTTATGTTAACCACCTCCATATATTGACCAGTTTGCTATAGCCCCTTCACTGAGCAACTTAACAGATGTTCTAGGCCTACTGTACTGATGAGCACCTACTGTGTATGTCCGGTCTATGAAAATTAGGTCAACTTAATGAGGTATCAGTGTGGTCAACTATGGAGCTTCATATGTGTGTGTGTGTGTGTGTAATTTTTTTTTTTCTTAATGATTTTTTTTTTTTTTTTTTTTTTTAAGCAGGAACTCAACTTTATTGCGTCAAGCAGCCGCTTATATAGAAAGAGGGGTAGGGGCAGGGAAAGAAGGCGGGGGATGAGGTGCGTGACAGGGTTGGGCCAATGGCATGGTACCATGTTGGCTGTATCTAGGTAGAGGCAGTTTCAGGCCCGGCCTTGCTGAGTCATTTCTACACGGAAGTAGGTCAATGGATCTATTTCTAGTCAGGCTCAATACCATTTATTTTAGATGCCACTTCTGGAAATTAAGTCATTTTCATTTTTTAATTTCTTTTTTTTTTTTTTTTTGAGACAGAGCCTCAAGCTGTTGGGTAGAGTGCTGTGGCATCACAGCTCACAGCAACCTCCAACTCCTAGGCTCGGCATCACAGCTCACAGCAACCTCCAACTCCTAGGCTCAAGCGAGTCTCCTGCCTCCGCCTCCCAAGTAGCTGGGACTTCAGGCGCCTGCCACATTGCCCTGCTATTTTTTTTTTTTTTTTGGTTGCAGCCATCTTGTTGTTTGGTAGGCCCAGGTTGGATTTGAACCCGCCAGCTCAGGTGTATGTGGCTGGCGCCTTAGCCGCTTGAGCCACAGGCACTGAGCCCATTTTCATTTTTAGAAAACTATTTCATATCTAAACACATTTGGGTATTTTAAAAAATCCATTTAAAAATCTAGTTTAATATTAGACTTCATGGATTCGATAACCATGTTCAAAGTATACGTATCTGTGGAAAAAGATTTTAACGTTTTAAAGTTATTTGTATTTGTTTACCCAAGCTGGAGGAGTACTGTATTTTGCTTTTTCGTAATTTAAGCAGCTCAGAATAGCTTTTCTTCCCCAGGTTCCTGTGGTAAGGGCTTCGTTCTGGAAATTTTCTTTTCACATAGGATTGTTTCTTTTGATTGTGAAGTTTAGCACCAATACCTAGGGCCAACATTTGAGAGTTTGATGTAAATAGTTTTTGTGTCTCTAGTTAACCCTGAAAGTCAAGTGTTTCTCATGCCCATTACAATATCAGGAAATTTTCTTCATATTTCATGAAATATCTTGCTTTATTTCTTAGAGGCTATGAACAGTTAGTGGCAGTAAAGAATGGACTGTGGGAGTGAAGAGGTGTACCCATCATGGGGTGGGTGTGTGTTGGTATCATGGGTCTTTATTCTTAGAGCCCTTGGGAATAGTTATGTTTTTGCATTGTTAGTTTACTCATTTGGGCAGTGGACTTGGATATCAGATATTGGATGAAAGTAAATGTCTGGTATACACAGAATAGGCAATGGGCAGGGAGGAGTACTTGGGGTTCTAGGATATGATGTGTCAAGCTCTGCCCTGGTGAAACTGACACAGGGTCATTATGTACTTTTCCACTCTGATGCAACTTGATACCTAGATCAGTGCTTCTGGAGAATGTGCTAAAAAGAGACACCACCTGCTTCATATACGCAGTAAACCCTTTGTGAAGTATCATTGGTGCCTGATACAGGGGTTTAGTTTTTCTGTGGGACTTTGAAAATCAGAAATTTTGGTACCTTTAAGGACTATGAAGTGATAGCTTTGTTTTACATTTAAGAGCCCGTGTTTTAAAAAGTGTCTTACACAGCAAATAATCTCACATAGATTCTCTCTGTGTCTTGGTGGGAAGGCAGGGCTTGACAGAAATTGGTCGGGATAAAGCCATAGTGATCACTAATTTCCCTACAGAAATCATTTTGTTGTTAAAGAGTGGACATGGTTGTTGGTGAGCTGTAAACCTGTAGACAAAGGAACTGAAAATTCTGAGAGCTCATTTTTGTTACTAGATTAAAAGTAGCTATTGTTATGTCCATTATTCCAACATTTGTTACTCTAGACCTCTCACTGTAATTTATTTGGGTGTCTCAGATATCCTCTTCAGCATCTATGAAACTAAAGTCATTTTCTGTCTGAAACACCAGCTTCACTCTTATTTTCTAGCTTATTAAATGGTACCACTTGCTCAGGATAGAACACTTATTGCCTTGCTTTTCTTCACACTTATAAGTCTTATATGTTATTCCTTTCAGACTCTATATTTCTCTCCCTCTCTCTCTCTCTCTCTCTCTCTCTTTTTATTTGAGAAAGTCTCACTATGTTGCCCTTGGTAGAGTGCTGTGGTGTCATAGTTTACAGCAATCCCAAACTCCTGGGCTCAGGGATTCTTTGGTTTCAGCCTCCCAAGTAGCTGGGACTACAAGTGCCTGTCACAATACCCAACTGTTTTTAGAGACGAGGACTCGCCCTTGCTCAGGCTGGTCTTGAATTCCTAAACTCAAGTAATCTGCCCATCTTGGCCTCCTAAAGCGCTGGGATTACAGGTGTGAACCACCGCGCCTGGCCACAGATATCTCTTAATTACTTTGCTTTTTTTCCCCTATTACCACTGGTATATCTCCGTAGTTCCAGCCTTTGTAATCTGCCTGTGCTACTGCTATAATCTAACTGGCTGGTATTTCTTCTTTTCTTTTTTTTTGCAGTTTCTGGCTGGGGCCAGGTTTGAACCCGCCACCTCCGATACTTGGGGCCAGCGCCCTACTCCTTGAGCCATAGGCACCGCCCCTGGTGGTATTTCTTTATTTAGAATGGCTTATCCCTGGTCTGTTCACCTGTCATGTAATAACCAGAAAAAAAACTTTTTACATATGGACTTGATTATTAGACCTGATAATCTGCACAATCCGATTCCTATCTCTGTCTCCTGTATTTTGCACAGTATGTTTTCTGTGCCTGGAATGTTCTTTCCCCCATCTATTATACCAGTCCCATTCCTGTTTATCTTTCAAGTGTCAGTTTACATCTTTCTGCCCTATGAAAGGCTTTTCTGACTATGCACATAGGTTGCTGTCCGCAGACTAAGATGCGTTTCCCAGAATATACTTTCTTTCTTTTCTTTTCTTTTCTTTCTTTTTTTTTTTTTTTTTTTTGATAGAGTCTCACTACGTTGCCCTCCGTACAGTGCCGTGGCGTCACAACTCACAGTAACTTCCAACTCTTGCGCTTAGGTGATACTCTTGCCTCAGCCTCACGAGTAGCTGGGACTACAGGCGCCTGCCACAACACCCGGCTATTTTTTTGTTTGCGGTTGTCATTGTTGTTTAGCTAGCCCAGGCTGGGTTTGAATCCTCCAGTCTCTGTGCATGTGGCTGGCACCGTAACCCCTGTGCTGCAGGCACCTTGCCCCAGAGCATACTTTCATTAAGCCCTGTACTTTTCCGTCATAACTTTTACATCAATTGTAAATGAAGAATTGTCTGTCTTCTCTCCTTGCATTGTATGTTAGTCTGCTCTGGCAGTTATAACCAAATACCACAGACTGAGCATGGCTTAATACAATTTTCTCATAATCCTGTAGGTTGGAAGTCTAAGACCAAGGTCCCATCAGTGGCCTTCTTGCTTTGTGCTCACATAGCCTTTCCCTAGGTACATGTGCCCAGGGGTGGAGGGATAGATCTCTTCTCTGTCTTCTTCTAAGCCAACCTGTTCTGTTGGATGAAAGCCTCACCCATGTAACCTCATTTAACCATAATTACTTCCTAAAGATCCTTTTTCCAAATATAGTCATGTTGGGGGTTAAGGGTTCAACATATGAATTCTGGGGGAAGATAGTTCAGTTCACAGCAGTCTGTAAGCTCCATGAGGGCAGGACTGTGTTGTGTGGTATAGTGTTTTATTCCCAGGGCCTATTATAGAGTTTAGCACATAGTAGGCAAACATCTGGACCTGTTTTAAACATGTGTGTGGTCTGGCACAAATAAACATATAAATGTTTAATGGTTTTAAATGGAGCTAACAAACAGTAAAATAAAATAATATGTGTTCTATCCTCCTACCTTTAGAAATATCATTTTCTTATAAATTAAAAATATATGTGTAAAGTTATTGATTTTTTAAAAAAATAAACATGTTAAATATTTAACTCTTTTCAATTCCTGGGCTTAGGCAATTCTCTTGTTCCAGCCTCCTGAGTAGCTGGGCCTACAGGCACCCACCACAACGCCTGGCTTTTTTTTTTTTTTTTTTTTTTTGAGACAGTTTCATTTTATGGCCCTCCGTAGAGTGCTGTGACATCACAGCTCACAGCAACCTCCAACTCCTGGGCTTAGGTGATTCTCTTGCCTCAACCTCTGGAGTAACTGGGACTACATGCACCCACCACAACGCCCGGATATTTTTACTGTTGCAGTTTGGCTGGTGCCAGGTTCCAGCCCGACACCCTAGGTATATGGGGCTGTTGCTCTACTCACTGCGCCACAGGCACCGCCCCCAGCTATTTTTTGTTTTGCGGTTTGGCTGGGGTTGGGTTCAAATCCACCAATCTCAGTATATGGGGCTGGCACCCTACCCACTGAGCCACAGGCGCTGCCCTTACCTCATTATTAATAAGGGAACCTAGTGAATATAATAGTCAGTTCAAAAAAGAAGTGAAAGAAGCACAAATTTTCCCATGTGCCGGAGGTGGCAGGTTCAAACCCAGCCCCAGCCAAAAACTGCAAAAAAAAAAAAAAACAAAAACACAAATTTATAGAAAGTAAAGGAAGATGGCGCCTGTGTCTCAGTAGTTAGGGCGCTGGCCGCATATAATGAAGGTGGCGGGTTCGAGCCTGGCCCTGGCCAAACTGCAGCAGCAACAACAACAACAACAACAACAACAACAAAATAGCCGGGTGTTGTGGGCACCTGTCGTCCCAGCCTACTCTGGAAGCTGAGGGAAGAGAATCACCTAAGCCTGGGAGTTGGGGGTTGCTGTAAGCTGTGACGCCATAGCACTCTACCAAGGGCCATAAAGTGAGGCTCTGTCTCTAAAACAAAAAAGAAAGTAAAGGGATGTTGAAATGAATTTACTAATTGTTATAAAATTGAATTTTTTCACAGGGAGAAGGGAAATGAGTTGAATCTCCACTACATAGAATTTATTGGCACATCTATAGATAAGAATTATTTTGCATTGCCATCAGTTATCTATAACTTAGAGAGTTATAAAATAGCTCAAAGGCAGTAAAAGCCTAGAACCAAATAAACCAGAAGAGTATTCTGTGAACAATACATAGTTTTCTGTTAGAAGTGCCCAGTAACCTATTTTTCCCTTCTTTTTTTTTTTTTACTTTATCCAAATTTCCATACAGTCCATAAACTTTTTTCTTTCTTTCTTTCTTTCTCTCTTTTTTTTTTTTTTAGATAGTCTCACTTTGTCGCCCTTGGTAGAGTGCTGTGGCATCATAGCTCACAGCAACCTCCAACTCTTGAGCTCAAGTGATTCTCTTGCCTCAGCCTGCTGAGTAGCTCAGACTACAGGTGCCCCCTGCAGTGCCTGGCTGTTTTTAGAGATGAGGTCTAACTCTGACTCAGGCTGGTCTCAAACTCCTGACACCTGATCTCTGAGAGTGCTAGGATTATAGGCATGAGCCACTGTGCCTGACCTATAGTCCATAAACTTTTCATCTAAAATTATCTTACATTGTTTCTCAGCCTTTTGGTTAAGATCAAGTGTAAAATAATTTCAAACATTTTTGTTAGATTTGGCCTGATTATTTGCATAGTATAGTGGGAATGTTAATTTATCTCAGGACCTCTTTAAGTTTGCTTTGCAAAGAATCTCAGATTGGGCTTAAAGGCCTCTGTTTATTTAACCACATATTTTGAATCTAGGAAGTCAAGCCAAGAAACTCTCCTCCAGATTTTACCTGCAATATTTGGCGAATTCTCTTTTCAGGTTCCCCAAAATATCCTGAAGGGGCTGTCATGAAGTGACATTTCTTTTTTTTGAGACAGAGTTTCACTTATTAACCCTTGGTAGAGTGCCGTGCTATCACAGAAACCTCCAAATCCTTGGGCTTAGGCGATTCTCTTGCCTCAGCCTCCTGAGTAGCTGGGATTATAGGTGCCCGCCACAATGCCCGGCTATTTTTTTGTTGCAATTTGGCCAGGGCTGGGTTTGAACCCACCACCCTCGGTATATGGGGCCGGCACCCTACTTACTGAGCCACAGGCGCCGCCCATGAAGTGACATTTCTTATCATCTATAAGACTGGACCCATAAAGCCAGCTATCAGGCCAGTTTTCCTAGGGGTTTTTATAAGTATCCACTCCATAGTTCCTTGAAAGTGGATTGTTATACCTGATTAAATGTGACATTTCAGAAAAGCTATTGGCTGCAGAATAATTTTTTACAATTATGTTTTGGTAAAGTGGAGAACAGATTCTTGATTAAATCTATGGAGATAACTGTATTGCCTTGAACAGCAAGAAAACTCAGAAAGACTTTCTCTGTTCTGGGTTGGAGGTAATCTGTTAATTCAGTCCTGTGTAATTCTCATTTTACTGGATCTTAGGTTAGTGGTCTGCTTCTTGACTAAAAAATGTTCTATAGATTCTGACTCAGTCCATTGGAATGATCTGGAAGTGGTCCAGTTTTCCAAGTGATGCATTTGGAACTCTCTATCTAAGAGTCTATTCTTTGACGTGTCAGTAGTTTTAAAATATGTACTGCAGACCTTTTCCATGGAGCTCTGAGACAGTCCTCCTTTGTTGAAGACATGGACTCTGGCTTCTGGTTGAGCTTTCAGATAAGCATCAGTATAAAAAAAGAATCTCTCTGTAGATGACAGTAACTTCAAATACCTGTGGTTAATTTACTACTAATAATTTTTAAATATGAAAATTCTGATTAAAATTTATATAACAAGAAAAATGCAGCCAGTAAGAGAATTAAGTTGTTTCTGAGGGATGTAAAATGAGAAAAATTAACCCAAACCAGGTTTTAGCAATATGTCTCTAAAAGTGTTTTTCAATGAGTGAATGTTGTATCTGATTTATAAAACATGGATGAACGTTTTTTACAGAGGAAAAAATCTTGATGTTTAGCTTATAATCTTGTGGCGTGTTACACATACTGAGAACATACTGAAAATACACTCACGGTGTCTGAAGTAAGTCCTGGACATCTGTATTTTTCTAAAACTCCACTACCAGGAGAGACTAGATTCAAATTTTTACAGTAAGATTTTTACAAAGTATTTTAGATAATAACTGAATTTATGGCTGAAAACACTAAACTATTATCCTAAATTCTGGCAAAGCACTGTCAGGACTTATAAACAGAAACTAATTATAGACAAGGAGGGCATTGACAAATCTCTAGGAACTTCCCATTAATCACATAATTTCCAGAATATTCATATTAATAGCATTTTACCTGTACAAATTTAACCTAAAAAAGGCTGAGCATCTTTTCTGATTAGATAACTATTTCCATGAAATTCATCAGTAATAAAATATCAAGTAAGCCTACTTACTTCAGTACTTTTCTAAAAAGATGAACGGAAGCATCTTTGTGATTTTTTTTTTTCTGGGGGTGTTCTACGACAGCAGTTCTCAACCTGTGGGTCGCGACCCACAGGAACTGTATTAAAGGGCCGCAGCATTAGGAAGGTTCAGAACCACTGCTCTGGGATATTCACGGAGTAGTTTTAGGTGTTAAAAATACACTGTAAGTTTTATTGTGTTATAGTCTGTACTTAGGACCTGATTTGGGGAAGGCAAAACTTCAAAGAGTTGTTAGTTGAAACACTTAAGATAGGATTTTTAACCAAAATGATGACAAAACATTTAAAAATAAACATAGAAGGTAACACAGTTTTAAATAATCCTAGCTTTTCATGAGGAACTTTTAAGTTTTTTGTTTTCTTAAATACCTAAGGACATAGTAAGTCAGCATAAACCACAGAAAATTTTTTCTATCAAGACACAAAATATTTGCTATCTAGGCGTATTATAATCCGAGGAGACTCACTTACCAAAATTGAACAAACTTTGCTAAGATTTTAATCAGTTCATAGCTTTTCAGCCTTGGGTATTATAAACTGTGTCAAACAAAATTCACCTTCTAAATTTTGCCCTTCATGAGTCTTTTTATATTTTGAAACAAACTTATACTTTACTTAAAGACAAGATTTAGGGGGTTTTAGGGGGTCCTCAGGGTAAACATTAAATTCATAACAATATGAAGAAGGTGCAATTAACATTTAATGCATTTTTCAATGCCATCTTCAAATAAATCAAGAAATAAGCATTTAAAAAAAAATCTCAATTTTTATTTCTTCTTTTTTTTCTTTTCTTTCTTTTTGTGACAGGGTCTCTTTCTTTTGCTTAGGCTAGAGTGCAGTAATGTCATCACAGCTTGTGGCAACCTCAGACTCCTGGGCTCAAGTAATTGTTCTGCTCCAGCCTCCTAAGTAGCTGGGACTGCAGGAATGCACCACCATGCCCAGCAAATTTTTTTTTTTTTTTTGCAGTTTTTGGCCGGGGCTGGGGTTTGAACCTGCCACCTCCGGTGTATGGGGCTGGTGCCCTACTCCTTTGAGCCACAGGCGCCACCTTTTTTTTTTTTTTTTTTTTTTAATAAAGAAACAGGGTCTTGCTATGTTGCTCAGGCTGATCTCAAACCCATGGCCTGAAGTGATCCTCCCTCTTTGGCCTCCCAAAGTGCTGGGATTACAGGTGTGAGCCACCATGCATGGGCTCAGTTTCCATTTCTAATACAGTAATTATTGATTAGTTATGTAGTATAGCCTATAGAAACAAACTCTGAGGCCCTCAAAAAGTTTTGTTTCATGAACTTTGACAAGTATGTACACACACACCAATGTAACTACCACCACAATTAATATGTAGAACATTTTTATTAGCCCAAAATATTCCTTGTTTAGTTTTGCAGTCAGTTCCATCTTCTACTTTTTGACCCCATGCAATCACTGATTTGCTTTTTGATGCTATAGTAGTTTAGCCTGTGGTAAAGTTTCATATTAATGAAGATCATACAGTATCTACTCTATTGTATCTGGCTTCCTCTATGTAGTCTTTTTTTTCTTTTTTTGAGACAGAGTCTTACTTTGATGTCCTTGTATGCCAGTGCTGCGGTGTCATAGTTCACAGCAACCTCAAACTCTTGGGCTCAAGTGATTCTCTTGCCTCAGCCTCCTGAGTTGCTGGGATTACAGGTGCCCGCCACAACGCCCGGCTGTTGCCTAGGCTGGTCTCGAACCTGTGAGCTCAAGCAGTCCACCTGCCTGGGCCTTCCAGAATGCTAGGATTACAGGCATGAGCTATTGTACCCAGCCCCAAGCCTAAGTTTTTTTATGTTTTCATTTCTCTTAGGGTATATACCTGGGATTGGCCAGACAATAAAATCAATGTCCCAGTCATTGCTGTCACCAATGGGAGTAACTTAGTCATAAACAAATGTAAAACAAAACCCAGTTATATAGAGGAAAATGAGAATTAGAATAGTGGAGATTCAGCAAACTGCAGATTTATGTCTGCAAGTCAACTTCAGATTGCCATTTCAGATTCACATATGGCAGCCAGGAAGTTAAGTGTCTGGGCAGTGCACATGAGGTATATTTCTCTGATGTGACTCTTTATCAGGTGAATCCATGGGACATTTTGGTGGAAGACTTCCATAACTGTTTAACAGACAGTTAAGGGAAAAAAAAAAATACTGGCCCTCATCCAGATATAAAATAAAAGTATTTAAAGATTAAAGAATAAAACTTTTATCATTTATGAAAGAACCAAGCATATGATATAACCAGTTACATCGTCAACTTTTATATGATTGAAGATCAGCAAAATAGCAAAGATGACAGTTGAATTAATACACGCTTATGTAGGTTTTCATCTTGAAGGAAAAATAACATCAAACTTATGGATTATTAAAATGTGCATACTTTTTTAAGCTTTATTTCAGCAAAATCACCATGTGGTAAACAAAGTTTCTTAAAGCTTGTGTTTTTTTTAAAACAATGTCAAATGAAATAGACTCTGAGCGTTTTTATTTCTTAGGTTAAAAATAAATTAATTTCTATTTAGAGGACATTTGCTATGCTGTGGCAGTAGAAATTTGAAATACTTAAAAATATTCTTAAAGCAATATATGGATTTAAAAATGAACCATGAATTTTTTTTTTTTTTGGCCGGGGCTGGGTTTGAACCCACCACCTCTGGCATATGGGACCGGCACCCTACTCTTTTGAGCCACAGGTGCCGCCCTGAGCCATGAATTTTATAATCAAATCTTGTAATGAAGTCTCATGATACATTGTTATTATCAATGAAGATACTATGCAATATTTTAATGTTATCTTGTGAATTGCTTTTACTTATGTTGCAGTTTTTTTTTTTTTTTTGAGACAGAGCCTCAAGCTGTCGTCCTGGGTAGAGTGCCGTGGCATCATAGCTTGCCGCAACCTCCAACTCCTGCTCAAGCTATTCTCCTGCCTCCGCCTCCCAAGTAGCTGGGACTACAGGGCGCTTGCCACAATGCCGGGCTATTTTTTGGTTGCAGCCATCATTGTTGTTTGGTGGGCCTGGGCTGGATTCGGACTCTCCAGCTCAGGTGTACGTGGCTAGTGCCTTAGCCGCTTGAGCCACAGGCGCCCAGCCTATGTTGCAGTTTTTTAATGGTCTCTTAAGGCAATATCTAGGGCCATACAATGTTTCTTGACATCTTCTTTAGTCTTTTCAATGCTAGAATATTATTGAGCATTGAGAAAAGAAAGCCAAAAAGAGCAATATATTCAAATTAAACCTTGATGTGCTATAGTTCTAAAGTAGTCTATAGATACCAGTTTGGGTATTGTTTGTTGATGAATCTTCTTCCTAGTCGTGTGTGGGGGACATGATCTAAGGTAATAAGTCCTGTAATCTCCCCACTTGGTGTTCATGGTTTCGTTTAATCATAGACTTCTGAGTGTGGGCAGTACCTATGACGTGCTTCCATCAATAGAGTATGGCAAAGGTTATGGGATGTCATTCTTATGACAATTATAGTATATAGATAAGTGGCAGACTCAGCACAGAGGTTCTCCGTACTGGCTTTTAAAGTAAGCAGCTATGCTGGGAAAGCCCATGTGGTAAGGAACTTTGGCTAATTTCTAGGAGCTGAGAGTAACTTCCAGCCAATGACCGGCAGGAAGATAGGCCCCTCAATCCTATGGCCACACAGAAATGAATTCTGCCAATTACTTGTATGAACTTATAAGTGGGTTCTTTCTGAATTAAGTCTTTGTATATAGCTCCAGAGACATCTTGATTGCAACCTTGTGCGACCCTAAGCAGAGGACCCAGCTAAGCTGTTCTTGAATTTCTGACTCAGAAATTTCGAGATAATAAATATATATCGTATTAAGTGGCTAAGTTTCTGGTAATTTGTGATGCATAGAAAACTAATACCTCATGCAAATCTACTTTTTCCATTTTGTTGCTTTAAATTTCTTATATTTTATTACAGTGCCACTTTTTAGTACTATCAAGTTTTGTGGAAATTCTGTTGACTAAAATATTTTTAGGCTCAGTGCCCATAGCTCAGTGGTTAGGGCATCAGCCACATACACCAAGCTGGCAGGTTTGAACCCGGCCTGGGCCTGCTAAAACAACATGACAGCTGCAACAAAAAATAGCCGGGTGTTGTGGTGGGCTCCTGTAATCTCAGCTACTTGGGAGGCTGAGGCAAGAAAATCGCTTGAGCCCAAGAGGTTGAGCTTTGACACCATGGCACTCTACTGAGGGTGATGTAGTGAGACTCTGTCTCAACAACAAAAAACAAAGGTTAAAAAATTGTGCTAAGGGGCGGTGCCTGTGGCTCAGGGAGTAGGGCACTGGCCCCATGTGCCGAGGGTGGCGGGTTCGGGCCCAGCCCTGGCCAGGCTGCAACAGAGGGGTGGCTGGGTGTTGTGGCGGGTGCCTGTGGTTCCAGCTGCTTGGGAGGCTGAGGCAGGAGAATTGCGTGAGCCCGGGAGTTGAAGGTTGCTGTGAGCCATGTGACATCATGGCACTCTACACGAGGGTGGTACAGTGAGACTCTGTCTCTACAAAAAAAAAAAAAAAGAAAAAAGTGCTAAGATGGAAATAAAATTTTCCATTTTAACCATTTTTAAGTGTGCAGTGTAATGACATTAAGTACATTTACAGTGTTGTGCAACTATCGTCAGTATCGTCACTATCTATTTCTAAAACTTTGCCGTCATCCAAGTAGAAACTCTGTACTCATTAAGCAGTAGCACCATTCTTCCCTTCACCCCCGCTGCTGGCAATCTCTATTCTGCTTTCGCCTCTTATAAGTATTGTATATGAGTGGAATTAACACAGCATTTGTCCATTTGTGCCCATTATGTCATTTAGCATATTTCATGTTTTCAGTTTTGGTTATTTTTTGAGCTTTTCGTGAATTTTTTGTAAGTTACAGAATTTATTAGCACAAACTATTCATGCTATTCTCTTATTCTTTTACTGTCTTTGGATCTTTTGTGATCTAGAGGCATTGGGATTGCAAATTAATACAGCCTTTTTAGAAATAAGTATGGAGAATCCTCAAAGAGCTGAAAGCAGATCTTCCCTTTAACCCTGCAATCTCATTACTAGGTATCTACTCAGAAGAAAAAAAAAATCATCTTACTATAAGGATATTTGCAGTAAAATGTTTACTGCAGCTTAATTTCACATTTGCCAAGATGTGGAAACAACTCAAGTGCCCATGCACTCATGAGTGGATAAATAAGGTATGGTATATGTATACCATTGAATACTATTCAGCCATATGGAAATATGGAGACTTTACATCTTTTATATTTACCTGGATGGATTTGGAGAACATCCTCCTAAGAAAAGTATCACAAGAATGGAAAAGCAAGTTTCCAGCATACTCAATACTAATACGAAGCTAATAGATGAACAACTATAAGTCCACATGAGAGAAAAACACGAATTCAAATGGGGGGTGGGGGAGAAGGAGAGAGGCGGGTGAAGGAGGTTTAGTAAGCTCTTAACAGTCATGACGTAGGGGTATATGGCACACCTCCTGGACGAAGGGATCAACAACTTGCAAATGCAAACAGTGTAACCTAATCGTATGTACCCTTATATTTTTATCCGAAATTAAAAAAACAACAACAACAGTACCATTTAGTCTTGATACGGTAATTTGTGTTTTCTCTCCATGATTCGTCTCATTAGAACTCTTTTTATTTTTTCAAAGAACCAGTTTTGGTTTTGTTTATTTATTTTTTGTCACTGATTATTTTCTTCTCTTTTCCTTTTTTTTTTTTTCAGAGTTTCAGTTTGTTTGCCCTCAGTAGAGTGCTGGGGCATCAAAGCTCACAACAACCTTGCCTCAGCCTCCCAAGTAGCTGGGACTACAGGCACCCTCCACAATTCCTGGCTATTTTTTATAGACGAGGTCTTGCTCTGGCTCGGGCTGGTCTCGAACCTGTAAGCTCAGGCAATCTACCTGCCTCGGCCTCCCAAGTGCTGGGATTACAGGTATGAGCCACCTCTCCTGGCCTATTATTTTTCTTTACTCATATGTTTTAGAATTTACTTTTTTTTTCAATGGGTTTTTATTTTTTAATGTGGAGGCTTATATTAGTGATTTCAGATTTTTTTTTGTTTTTGTTTCTGTTTTTTTTTTTAGACAGAGTTCTCAAGCTGTCGCCCTGGGTAGAGAGAGTGCCATGGTGTCACAGCTCACAGCAACCTCCAACTCTTGGGCTTAAGCGATTCTCTTGCCGCAGGCTCCCAAGTAGCTGGGATTACAGGCACCTGTCACAATGCCCAGCTATTTTTTGTTATGGTTGTCAGTGTTCTAGCTGGCCTGGGCCAGGTTTGAGCCCGCCAGCCTGGGTGTATGTGGCTGGTGCCTTACCCGCTGAACAATGGTGCCGCGCCAGGTATTTTTTGATATAAAAAGTTAAAGTCATGAATGTCCCTCCAAACATTCCTTTAGCAGCATTCTGAATTCTTTTGTGATTAAGCAAGATTTATGGAATTTCAATCTTTTGAAATTTCTTGAGACTTTTTTGATGGTCTAGCATATGATTTTTCTTGAGGATCTTGCAAGGTCTGTTTGATTAGCTCAGATTGAACCTGTGCTCAGTTTAGGGAACTACTGGGCTCCGCTTGCACTGTAGCTTTCTCTGCCACTGCAAAGAAATTGTTCCCAGGCAGTGGAGGAGACAGCCTGCCTTTTGAGTTTTCCTTGTTTCTGGGTTTGCATTCTTGTATTACCTGTTTCCCAGTGCCTGAAAACTGTTGGCTCATATACTTTGGCTAGTCTTACGGTATTTGTTGCAGAATGGCTAGTTCTATATCAGTAATGTTATAGTTATAGGCAGGGGTCCTCACACTTTTTAAATAGGGGGCCAGTTCACTGTCCCTCAGACCGTTGGAGGGCCGGACTATAGTTTAAAAAAAAAACAAACAAAAACTACGAACAAATTCCTATGCACACTGCACATATCTTATTTTGAAGTAAAAAAAAACGAAACGGAAACAAATACAATATTTAAAATGAAGAACAAATAAAGTTAAATCAACAAACTTACCAGTATTTCAGTGGGAACTATGGGCCTGCTTTTGGCTAATGAGATGGTCAATGTCCAGTTCCATATTTGTCACTGCTAGTCGTAACAACTGATGCAAGTGTGCATCAGTTAGTCTAGATGTGGTTGGAGATTTCAGGTGTTTCATTCTGGAAAAAGTCTGTTCACAGACATAAGTGTGGCCAAAGATGGTTGCCATTTTGAGTGCATGGTTCCTGAGATTAGGGTATGTCTCAGAGGGGAGAGATGCCTAGAAATTAGGAAGGCTGCTTGACTTGAATGCGTCTTTCAGACAATCAGAATTCTGCAGTTCAGCCAGTTCCATCTGGTAAATTGTATCCACATTTTCAATGTCAGTAGAAAATTAGTTATGGAAAAGCTGTATGTCCTATTCATGGAGATAAAGCTCTTTAAATCTAAATTGGAACTTCTTTTGCAAGTTTTCCAGTGAATCCACACATGTTTTGTTTGGGAATGCAACCAATGGTTTTTCTGCTAACAGATTTTGAGTTGTGGGGAGACGGCAGAAATTTTCCTCCTTCACTTGTTTGATGAGGAGGCCTCATTTTACTTCAAATGCTTTCACATGTGATTGCATATCACAGATGAGCTTCCCCTTTCCTTGAAGTTGCACATTGAAACTGTTGAGTAGCTCTGTTACATCTGTCAGAAAGGCAAGGTGCCATTTCCATTCTGCTTCATTGAGCTCTGGTACTTCTTTGTTTTTTGAAAGCAGAAAAGCTGTAATCTGTGGAAGTAAATCATAGAACTGTTTCAAAACTCTCCCTCAACTCAGCCAACGGACTTCGGTGTGGTACAGAACATCTTCTTAGGCAACATTTAGCTCAGACAGAAATTCCTGAAATTTTCTGTGGTTTAGTGCATTAGCTCTAATGAAGTTAGCAAAGATACCACAATTTTCATAACAGAGTCCCACTTTAGTGATTTACTACACAGCCCTTATTGGTGGATGAGGCAGTGTATAACTATTGGATGAGAATGGTTATGTTTGTCCATCTCTTAATTAATGTGAGCAATTACTCCTTTCTTAGACTCCACCATGCTAGGAACACCATCAGCTGTCATCGTGGCTAGTTTAGCCCAGTCCAGCTCCAAACCATTCACAGTTTGGCAAACCTTTTCATAGATATCCTCTCTTGCAGTTGTTCCTTAAATGCTTTGTAGTGCAGCAAGCTCTTCTGTGACTTTGATATAGTCATTCATCCCATGAATAAAAATTAGAAGTTGTGCAGAATGATGAACATCATTACTTTTGTCGAGTGCCAAGGAAAAATGGGAAAGTTTTTTTTGCAGAGTTTTGCAAATGCTGTCCTGAAAGGCTCACTGTACTAAATAAATTGGCCTTCTCTGGACACATCTCTTTGACAAAAGAAAGAAGGCATTCTTTAACAAATTCTCCCTCCACGAATGGTCTGCCAGTGCACGCTATTAGCTTGGCAACTTGAAAAATTCTTGCAGTGATGAAATATTTAGCTGCTTCTGCTTCACAAAAGTATTTTGCTGAGTTGTCAATGTATTTTTCAGTTTTAACTTTTTTTTAACTTTTTTTTTTTTTTTTTTTTTTTTTTTTGAGACAGAGCCTCAAGCTGTCACCCTGGGTAGAGTGCTGTGGCATCACAGCTCACAGCAATCTCCAACTCCTGGGCTCAAGCGATTCTCTTGCCTCTGCCTCCCAAGTAGCTGAGACTACAGGCGCCTGCCACAATGCCCGGCTATGTTTTGGTTGTAGCCGTCATTGTTGTTTGGTGGGCCTGGGCTGGATTTGAACTCACAAGCTCAGGTGTATGTGGCTGGCGCTTTAGCCACTTGAGCCACAGGCACCGAGCCTCAGTTTTAATATTTTATCTTTTCTCACTTCTCCGCCCAAGCAATCATATTTATCTTTATGTTGAGTTTGATAGTGTTGATGCAAATTGTATTCTTTGAACACAGACACTATATCCTGGCATATCAAACACACAGCTCTTTCCTTGTACTACGTGAAAAAAGTAATCATAAGTCCACTGTTTTTTGAATATCCTATACTCCGACTCAGTTTTTCTCTTTCTTAATATTGTTGTTTCCTAGGGATTCCAAATTGCTATTAGTAAAATACTAATGTATATATACAGTGCTACAAAAACAATATACCAGCAATAAGTTTGCCTACACAGAGACATATAGACTGCACTGCCCATCAATGCAGTCTAATCAGTGTCCATCAATGCAGCCTTGCCAGTCCACATTTTAGCCTCACTAGTGCCGATATGGGTGGAAGTTCGCTTTTACCTCAGGCTCACACTGGTGCAGTGTGGGAACTAGCATGATTAGAGAGCCGGTTCCTCCACCACCTTTCCAGTTCACAGTACCCTGTGTGAGCCGCACTGTGATCTGTAAACTCACACTGGAATCTGATCGCATGGGTCTTCTCACCCATGCGATCAGATTCCAATGCAGGAAAGAAGAGGGCACGTATGCCTTTTTTCTTCCGAATCTAATGCGAGTTCAGCCACACAAGCATATGGCTGAACTCGCGCTGCTTAGAGATCACAACAGTGTGAACTGGGGCTTGCACAGCACACAACATACAACATCATACACAACTGAATAGCAATCAGAATATAAATGCAGGGGAGTCGGAGAGTTCCACTCACATTCCACACATGCGCACTGCGGGCCCAGGAGGAGTCGGTTGCTAAGCAGGACAGGCAGTGGTGACAAAAACACCCGGTGGGCTGGATAAATGTCCTCAGTGGGCTGTATGTGACCCGCGGGCCGTAGTTTGAGGACCCCTGGATAGGTTTGTCAGTCTTTTAGGTCAGTGCTTAAAGTTAAAAGGGTTTTTGTTTTTCATTTTGTTTTAGTTCTCTCAAGTCAAAAATCTATAAATTTTGCATCAAATGTAAAGTTAGGGAAATTCTTATTTTTATTTTCTTATTTTCATCTTAAGATACTTCAGTAATATGTGTAGTATGTAAAGTTTGTTGTTTAACATGATTTTTCTTCCTGTTATGATCTATAGAGCTGTATAATTTTTTTTTAAGTTAGATATAATTTTTTTATTACTGGTTAAATTTATAATTTCATTTAAGTCCTGTTGTGATCTATAGAGCTGTATAATTCTTTTATTTATTTATTTATTTTTTGAAACAGTCTCAAGCTGTTGTCCTGGGTAGAGTGCTATGGTGTCACAGCTCACAGCAACCTCAAATTTTGGGGCGTAAGCCATCCTGTTGCCTCAGCCTCCCAAGTAGCTGGGACTATGCCTGCCACATGCCCGGCTATTTTTTGGTTGTAGTTGTCATGTTGTTTGGCAGGCCTGGGCTGGATTTTAACCTGCCCAGCTCCGGTGTATATGGCTGGCGCCGTAGCTGCTGAGCTACAAGCACCGAGCCTATAATATATATTTCTTTAAAAGTCAGATACAATTTCTTTATTACTGGTTAAATTAATAATTCATTTAAGTCTTTATCCTAACCATTAACCATTTATTTTTATCTATCTTATATGTGCAGTCATTTTAACATCAATTTTCAAAATCATTTACATTAAAGCTATGAACTTTCCATTGTTTTCTATGATTATTTTATTGTTAAAACACAGGGGGAAAACATTTAGTTAAATATTGGAGAGGTGATGATTCTTTTTTTTTTTTTTTTTAAAGACAGAGTCTCACTTTGTCACCCTTAGTAGAGTGCTGTGGTGTCACAGCTCACAGCAGCCTCAAATTCTTGGGCGCAAGAGATTGTCTTGCCTCAGCCTTCCAAATAGCTGGGACTACAGGAGCCCACCACAACACCCCGCTATTTTTAGATATGAGATCTTACTATGGCTCAGGTTGGTCTTGAACACATGAGCTCAGGCGTTCCACTTGCCTCAGCCTGCCATAGTGTTAGGATTATAGGTGGGAGCCACTGCGCCTGGTTATAATGTTATTTTTTTAAGATCAACATTTTTTTTTCTTTTTGGAACAAAGTCTCTCTATGTCACACTTGGTAGAGTGATGTGGCGTCACAGCTCACAGCCACCTCAAACTCTAGGGCTTAAGTGATTGTCTTGCCTCAGCCTCCCAAGTAGCTGGGACTACAGGCGACCACCATAACGCCCTGCTATTTTTTGTTGCAGTTGTCCTTGTTGTTTAGGTGGCCTGGGATGGTTTCGAACCTGTCAGCCTCCATGTATGTGGCTGGCTGGCGCCGTAACCACTGTGCTATGGGTGCCGAGCCAAGATCAGAATTTTCTTTTGTTGGCATTTACTTGTCTTTTTTTTTTTTTTTTAATACCGTGGTTATTTTGTTTGCTCAGTCTTTTCTTTCTTTCTTTCTTTCTTTCTTTCTTTCTTTCTTTCTTTCTTTCTTTCTTTCTTTCTTTCTTTCTTTCTTTCTTTCTTTCTTTCTTTCTTTTTTTTAAAGACAGAGTCTCACTCAGTAGACCGCTGTGGCGTCACAGCTCATAACAATCTCCAATTCCTGTGCTTAGGTGATTCTCTTGTCTCAGTCTCCCGAATAGCTGGGACTACAGGCACCTGCCACAACACCCGGCTATTTTTTGTTGCAGTTTGGCGTGGGTTGGGTTCAAACCCGGCACCCTTGGTATTTGGGGCTGGTGCTCTACCCACTGAGCCACAGGTGCTGCCTCTGCTCAGTCTTTTCTTATATTTCTGCTTTTCGTATACGATTAGTTTGTTCACTTTCATTGTTAGATTTTATTTTTAAATTTAGGTAGACTACCTTATTTGTTGATTTTTCTCTTCTGAGCTCCAGTTTCTTATTTTTCAGTTTGTTACGATCACAACATGTACTCATTTTCACCAACCTCTAGGATTTAAAAATAAGATATCATACTCTCAGATAGTACTGTTTGAATATATTTTCATCAAATACATAAAGTATAAAAAATTGAAAATTTTCATGCTTTAAAAATGTTACTTTTAAAAAATATTTAAATTTATGTATGTATCTGTTTACTTTTGAGACAGTCTTACTCTGTTGCATGAGCTAGAGTGTAATGGCCTTAGCCTGGCTCATAGCAAGCTCAAACTCCTGGGCTCAAGCAATCCTTCTGCCTTAGCGTTTCAAGTAGCTGGGACTACAGACATGTGCCACCATGCCCAGCTATTTCTTTTTACAAATAGAAAAATTTTGCTTAGGTTGGTCTTGAACTGCTGAGCTTGAGTGATCTTCCTGCCTCGGCCTCCCAGAGTGCTAGGATTTATAGACATGAGCTACCGCGCCCAACCTAAAATTATTCACACAGGGTAACTTACACAGTTTTGATTTCTAAGTATTACTAAGTACATAATTGAATACAAATAGATTGTGATTCTAGCATTAACTATTCAAACTTTCTATCAATGTAAAAAATGATCTCCTTTTAGGTTATCATACATTTAGACTGCACTTAAATATATTTAGTAGTAATATGAATTCCTTAATACTGCAAAATATTTTCCTTGTGCTGCTGTTATGAATACTGAGCTAAATTATGAATACCTTTAGAACCATGAATTGGAATAAAAAGAAATCAAGTAGTGGATGTTTGACTCTACTAGGAGATAACACTCTTAGGCAAGAAAACTATTATAATAGTTCATGGTATCGGAAGGACTTGACAGTTAATTTGTCTTTTTATTTCTAAGATCTTGTGCTGCTCAAATATTCTATATTCATAGGCACAATTCTCTCTGAAGTCTGCAGTTTCACAGCTCATAAATAGCATTCAGATAATAGTTGCCTTTTTTTTTTTCTGTAGGGACATAGGAAGAAAGATATGGACAAGTGTTTTCTTGGGGTCTGAACAGTATAAGTCACATGAATGGATTTCTAAGATTCTACTTTGCCTGTGTAGAATGACAGATCTTGTAACATAGGCAGCCCATTTCTTTAATGAATTTTTTTGTGTGTTTGTGATATTTTGTGAGATCTCCGAAGTGAGAAGCCCATAGCAGAGGCTTTTCTTCTAAATGTCTTACATCCAGACAGGACTACTTCTGGTTAGTATAATTTATATGTGGGTAACCAGGCAAAAAGATTTTCAGGAAAGGCTGCTTTTCCACTTATCACTGTTCTGATCTTAAACTCTGTGTCTTTTTTTTTTTTTTTTAAATAATGAGAATAATGGTAGTACATTTATATAATGGCTATGATGAGGACTATATTGGATTATGACGAGGACTACCTTTAAAGTACTCAGAATAGTAAGCACTTAATAAATGTTGGTTATTATTATTATTATTATTCAATAGCCGGTCTTTGTTATTTGGGAATTAGAGGATATTGAATAGAATGGGACTCAGCTGTAACAGCTGCAAGCCTTAACGGGGGGTGGGGATAGACCAAGACTGGGACTTTTATAGCTGACCCAGATATCATCAGGAGACTTTCCAAAGTGGTACCCAGTAATTGTTGAGAGGTGCTAGATTTCTGAGAGAGTGTTTGGTTATTTTTAGGACTTGTAGAGCAAGCTGTAAGGGCTGAAGAGTTGGGTTAATATATGGAAAGGAAAAGTGCCTATAGCTACTAGGTGGGTTGAGTTTGCTTGAGTAATTAGAACTGTGGCTTTCAAACATTTTAGACATTGACCTTAATAACAAGTAGATTTTCATTGTGACCCCTTATATGTAATATAAATATATATTTGTATGTATTTCAGTAATAGATGCCACAAACATGAATTTCATAAACTAATACTTAGCCATGGTATGTTTGAAGCACTCTGATATTTTTTCTATTTCATTATATTTCCCCTTTTATTATTTATTTATTTTTGAGACAGAGTCTCACTATGTCGCCTTTGGTAAGTGCCTTGGCGTCACAGCTCACAGCAACCTCAAACTCTTGGGTTTAAGCGATTCTCTTGCCTCAGCCTCCCAAGTAGTTGAGACTACAGGCGCCTGCCACAACGCTTGGCTATTTTTTGTTGCAGTTGTCGTTGTTTGGCTGGCCCTGGCTGGGTTTGAACCTGCTAGCCTCAGTGCATGTGGCTGGCGCTGTAACCACTGTGCCATGGGCACCGAGCCAATATTTCCCTTTTTAAAAAATGTTGATCCTGGTCTGGGTGCAGTGGCTCAACACTCTGGGAGGCTAAGTCAGTGGATTGCCTGAGTTCAGGAGTTAGAGACCAGCCGAGACCCACTCTCTAAAAGTAGCCGGGCGTTATGGTGGATCCCTGTAGTCCCAGCTACTCCAGAGGCTGAGGCAAGAGAATCACTTGAGCCCAAGAGTTTGAGTTTGCTGTAAGCTATGACATCAGAGCACTGTACTGAGGGTGACAAAGGCAGACTGTCTAAAAAAAAGCCAAATTCAATTATAATAAATAAAATAAAATAAAAAATGTTGATCCTGACTTCCTAAATTGTAATCATGACTAAGTAAGGAGCTATGGCCTGCAGTTGGAAAGCCCTGGTTGTAGTATGAATTAATCCTTTGAACACTACCCTGGAAAAACAGTTTGACATATTTTGTCATCTAGATGAATGAGAGAAGCCCATCAGAGTTGGCAAGTTCTTTGAAGCAGGGAGCAAGATTGTTGTTTCCTGTTTGGCTCCCTTCGCTGCCAGTGGTTAGCTCCACAGTTTACTTGATCATGTGCTTTTCTTCAGGCCAGGCTGTTTTTCTCAGATGGTTTTATATTTGTTGAGACTAATCTCCTTCTTTAGCTGGGCGATAGGTTGTGGAGGGCAAGACCTATAATAATAGCTAACATTTTCATAGTTCTTCAGTACCTTAATTATCTTCATTTTATAGGTGGGGAAACCGCAGCATACACAAGTTAAATACCTTGTCCTTCAATAGAGTTCTTCTGCAGCTTACCTTAAGTATTATACACAATCTGCAATATAAATGATTGTATTAATGTTTGGGGTGGAATTAAACTAGTTTCAGGGCTTATTTTCTTAACTTGCCTTATGGATTTTCTTACCAAAAGTTATTCAAATGATTAAAGAGTAATAGAAAATTGAATAAAAAATAATGTTGAACTTTGCAGGAGTACAGAGTTTATTTAAATTCAAATTCAGAATTTGAATAATGTGTTGAGTCCTAACATTAAAAGCACCATCATCCTTTACCAGGCTTGGGTTTGAGAATGAATAATTTTGAAGAAATGCCCACATATTCTTAGCTCATTAATTTACCAATTTGAGATCTTTAATATGCCTTCTTCTAATCTCTTGTCACTGCAACAGCTGTTTAGCCTGGCCCATGCCTTCGGGGTTAATAGTATTTCTGACACAGTATGAGTTTTCGAGTTGGTATGTACAGTTTCTGCCAGAGTCTTTACTGCTGCCAAGTCTCCGGGTTGGAAGTTGCAGCTGATTTGTGGTGGAGGGAGGTTGGTGCCTCTCACTGTGGGAACAAGGTGCTCTCTGTGGCTCTGATTTGTTGCAGGCGGAGTGTGAATGATGTCAAGCAGATCAGAGGACAGCTGATTCATTTGGGATCTGGAACTCCTCACTCTGCTGTCTCCTGTGCTCTTAGATCTTTTTATGGGGTAGGGGATGATTCTGAATATCATGCTTTGGAGAAAAGTACTTTAATTTTTCCTGCAAGTTTGGGAAGCCTTTGTAAGTTTCCTTTGGCTGATAGACGGCATACCCTTTGTTGAGAGAACTTCCTGCCAAGACTCCAGTGTGAGGGCAAAACTTGAGTAGCCAGGAATATGATGAAACGGAGGAGAGAGAGACTGGGAGCACCATGCCTGCGGATTCAGTAAGGAGTCTGGGGTCTCTGACTGCATACTGGCAGATGTCAGGAAAAGAAATAATGCCAACTAACACTGCTTCGTTTGCTTGGATGAAGACTGTTTTAGAGATGTCTGTCAGGAAGAGGGCTGAGCTGGCTTCATTAATTCAAGGTCAAAATAGTGGCCCTTGACAGGGGCATGTGAGGTTTCATTTAGCTGTTCCGCAGTGGTTGGGGAACTGGGTTAACAGTGAAGACAGTTATATTTCCTTGCCTTGAAAGCAAATGTTTATTTAAAGTTAGCATGAAAGCTGTAAATACAAGTCCTGTGAATGTGAGAAACAAATGGAAATCAAAAGTATCTCTTTTTGACTAAAGAGTATATTATTATTTCTGTCCATGGCCTGTCAGCTCAGGACCTCAGATCTGCCATGCAGATCCAAGCATGAGTCCTTTAGGATGTGTCCTGAATTTTATGACTTTATTAGGTGAGGATTTCAAAGCTGGGGAATGGAAGAAGCCTTCCACTTCAGAGTGGCTTTTCCAAGAGCTATTCAGGCTTATTTAACGAAGAAGTGCTGAGTGAACTGATGAGTAAATTGGAGAATCAGTGAAAGAAGAGTCCTATAATCCATTTCACCTCAGCTGCTTTACTCATAGAATAGAGGGAGCACCCTTCAGATTCTCCACCCCTAAGTGGTAGCGCTTCCCCCTGAGACAATGTGGCCTACCCAAAGAACAGGTGTCTGCAGTGTCTGCGTGCTTACTGATTGAATTAAGGATTCCATCAGACCTTGGAAAACAGGACTTCTTTCAGATATATAACTAAAAGTATTGGCAAACTTAAAAAGAAAAACTTTTTATTCTCATACTGAGACAAAAGTAAAAGACCATTCGAAAGAAATTTTATCACTAATAACTTTAAATGTGTTATTTGAGGTAATGGCGACTTGTTAGCAAAATTGAAATTTTTTAAATGGAATTTGTAGTTTAAGAAAACTTAAATGATCAAACAGCATGCTCTTCACATGTGGCAACACTGGTATTGGTGATCATTCTATCTGCTTTAGTGACACTGAATTAGAAAAATACCCCCAGTAGAACTAATAGTAGTTTATAAATCACCGTTTCTTTTTTAAGCAATCCTTTAATCCAAGAGTATCCACCCTGTGACCCTACAGGTCAGATGTGACATGTTGATTTTGTGAGGACTTTCTTTCTTGGCTTAATTTGTGATGCCGGATATCATAGAAACTATGCCAGACCTTTATTTTTGCTAATTAGGTTTTGTTAGTGTTTGTGTGTTTACTGTGTGGCCTAAGACAACTCTTTTTTTTTTTTTTTTTTTTTTTTTTTTTTTGCAGTTTTTGGCCGGGATTGGGTTTGAACCTGCCACCTCCAGCATATGGGGCTGGCGCCCTACCCCTTTGAGCCACAGGCACTGCTGGACAACTCTTTTTCAAATGTGCATGCAGCAGAGAAAAATAAAGTCTGGACACCCTGATCCCATTTTTATAACAAGTTTGCAGAGTCATAGTTAGCAGCAGAAAGAAAATGAGATTGGGTTTTCATACATTTTTATAATCTCAGTTATATAGCATCAGAATAGCTAAACTTTATTTTATGTGATTAGATTTAATAGCCATTATTTAGTTTGACAAGTGCTAAGTGCCTTAATATGTTCTAATTAGCTCTAACATATCTTTGATGGAGCTTAATTTTGAAATAGTTCTTGAGAAGAGTGAAAATTCTTTTTGAAGTTAGAAATCAACCCCAAATTAATGTTTTTACTTCTTGTGATTTTGAAAAAACTATTGAGTTTGTGGAAATTTGGCTATGCTTGTAATTTAAACATCTGTCTGCCCTCTCCTTTCCTATTATATTATATCTCTGTATTTTGTACTGACCTAAGAAATAAACTGAAGCCTGTTAGAAGGATAATGAGTAGGAAGGTGAAGATTTCCTTAAAATATATGTAATTAAGCACAAGTAGAATGTCATCATATCCATATGCTAAATGGAAGTAACAATACAGGAAACATTTTGAAACAGATCAAGTGCTTATGTGATACTTAAGTAATTTATTCTTACCTTGGAAATAAAATGTAGTTAAATATGGTGTGTGTATAGAAAACCATACTAATACAACAGTAACTTAAATCTGTCAATTGCATCTCCCAGTGATTTATGTTTTCAATCTAATGATCTTATTTAATAGTCTTCAATAAGATCCAACATATCAAAATGGCTAGATTGTTTTTCAGGGGAAAAAAGTAATCTGAGAAGCTAAAATTTAAATAGAAGTAAAATTTATTATGCTGCGTTAAGTGACATTATTTTATATACTACTCATCAGGGGAAAGTTAGTTATATATTAGGTAACTAATAATTTATAAACTATTAGGAAATTTTAGCCACTGAACATTAACTATTACCTGTTGCTTGCTAATTAATGAGTTGTAGTAAATTTGTGGTGTTTAGTTTGCCCAGAAGCCAATTCTAATAAACACTTTGAATAACCAAAGCTTAAATTTTAAAATTTAATTCTGCGGATTAGGTTTTAGTTCTGTTGTCATTTTGTGCCAACACTGGTACTGAAGTAAGATATTTGAGGATGATTTTTGGCCACTTAACTTGCTTGAGCTTCTTGTCTAAACTAACCCACTTTGAAAATGTTTCTTTTTGGTTGAGAAGTCATCACTGACCTTGTTTTTTCCTATTGTGGTACCTTGTCAGAATCTCCGCTCTTTGCCGAGGAGCTGAAGTGAATCAGCACATGTTTTCACCCACATTGACTACAGCTCTCTCCCTCACTAAAATCCCATTTAGTGCTGATTGTGCTCTGGCTACTTCTCCTCTTGCCTTTTTCCTGAACCCACAAGCCCACAGCAGTCCTGGAAGTCCTTGTTCCAGCCACACACTGCAGTGGAGGTAAGAAAACCTGCTGTGCTGAGATTACTTTTGGCCTTATAGGTAAAGCTCCCACTTCACTCTTTAATAATGGGGAAAAACAGAGTCACAGAGAAGAGTCTAGGGAATATTGCAGATCTCTGCGATATTAAAAATTTCAGGAGAAAGGAAGGTATCTTACTTGTGCTTATGAGATAGTTGTGTGCCTATCTTGACTGTTGGACAGCTGTGAACTCTGACCTTTGACTACCTCATAGCACAACAAAATGGTATAATTCTCAGAGGTTAAAGTCTAACTCTCACATTTAATACAGGAGGAGAATTTGAGTCTAAAATTGGTTAAATGAGGCCAGATGTGGGGGTCACACCTGTAATCCTAGCACACTGGGAGGCTGAGGAGGGTGGATTGCTTGCGCTCAGGAGTTCAAGACTAGTCTGAGCAAGAGTGAGACTGCTCTACTAAAAGTAGAAAAACTAGCTGGGCATTGTGGTGCATCCTGTAGTCCCAGCAGAGGCAAGAGTATCGCTTGAGCTCAAGAATTGGAAGTTGCTTGAGCTATGATGACGCCATAGCAAACTGTCCAGTGAGACAGAGTGAGATACTGTCTCAAAACAAAAAACCCCACAAACAATTAAATAATTAGTTCAGGTTGATGAAAATAGCTCTTCTCACATTTCTTTCTGCCTTCTTTTTCATATATTCAGCGTTATTTGATTATATACTATGTACTAGGCAGTGTTTCAGCCATGAAAGACAAAGTGATGAATACAGAGTGATAAAGTCCCTGTCCTCAGCTTAGATTCTAGTGGAGGGATACAGACAAACAAATTAAAGATTAAATATATAATACAATGGATGGCCTTAAGTGCTACTGTGAAACATGCAGTAGGATAAAGGAGTAGGGAATATGGGAGCCTAGGGATGACATGTTATGTACAGTGGTCAGAGAGATCCTTGAAAGTGAGGAAAGATCTGAAGTCCTGGAGCCCAGGGTGGAGATTCTAGAGCAGCAGTTCTCAACCTGTGGGTTGCGACTTTAGGAAGGTTGGAAGGTTGAGAACCACTGTTCTAGAGGAGGAGTGTTCTAGATAAGAGGCAGTGTTAAGTGCCAAGGGCCTGAAAAAAAGAAAGAAGTTAAATGTTAGCAACTTTCTAGAACATACAATGACTTAGGTTTTGAATCAGTTCTGAATTGCCAGAGACTTTGTCAGGCCTAAAATAGGAGTATGTGCAGCAAGAAATCCTTATTAGAGTTGTGTTTATATTGGAATCGTTCTTATGAGGTTAGCCCATTTCCTATTGCATAGGAATTCCTTCCATTGTGTCTAGCAAAAAGCTGTTCAGCCTTTGCTTGAACATTTTAGCAAGTTCTCTACAATGCTTGCAGCCTTTGTTACTAATTCAGCCCTGGGGCCCTCCTGTGTCACGTGTGTGAGAGACTTTCTGTAGATTTATATGGCAAATGGACAGGTGTTCCTTTGGGCCTTCTCCAAAGCTAGTCAGCCTTTGAAACTCCTTTTTGGTAGGGTCGAGATTATTTCCTGCCAAAGAGGAAACACTATTTTCATTTTACCAACACCTGCTTTTCTTATCTTTCTTTTTAAAAACAATTGCTTTTCAAAATATCCCCCAAAGAGGAACATCTTCAGAACTTGTTCTTATCAATGGCTCTGCTGCATACCAGTGGTAGGCAAATTACTCATTCTTCACTTCTTTCTACTTTGGTTTTCTACATCATTAAAGTTAAGATTGGTATAATGATACTACTTGAAGGGTTGTAGTAAGGATTAAATATATGTAAAATATTATTGCTTAGAATACTACCTGGGCTGCTATAATAGCTATTTTGTTGACTACTGTTATAAAACTCAGATGTTGCTGATCCTTAGCACTTCAGTTTGTTTCCATTAATTTCCTCATATTCTTATTTTCCCATGGACAGCTGTGGGTGTTGCTTACCCTATGTCCATAATATGGAAGATTAATAGCGAAGATAAGGCTGTGGCAGCTGGGTGCCCTCCTGCCCTCTCTTGCAGTCTCACTCATTGTTGTTACTGGCCTGTTGGGGGCTCACACAGATATGGACTGAAATGAGAAACACTCTGAATTACATTCTTACAAAAGAACCAATTTGGGAAAGTGGGGAAAGTCTATCAAAATATTTTTAAGATGTTTCATTCTTCCTCTTGTGTTAGGGAAGAGCATTTGAGAGTGTCTTCAGGAGAAGTGATTCTCTTCTTAGGGGCAGGAAAAGTTGTTTTCTTTTATAATGGAAAGGTAAAAAAAAGAATAATAGCTATGATTTAACTTCAGGAAACTTTATGCTAGGTAACTTTTCATAGATCCAAGCTTTAGGTAACTAAATAAACATTTTGATTGGCTAGATGCCAAATCCTTGCTCTTGCCTAAGAGCAGGAAGCTAAAGCTTTCTAGGTTACTGTTTCTGAAACTAGAGAAATTTTGTTTACTGAATTAAACATTATGCAAAAATCTCAAAATCATTCAAAAGTAGGGAGTCATGGCTTAGCGGCTGTAGCTCAGTGAGTAGGGCACTGGCCACATACACCGAGGCTGGTGGGTTTGGGTTTGAGTCTGGCCCATGCCTGCTAAACAACAGTGACAACTGCAACCAAAAAATAGCCGGGCATTGTGGCAGGCACCTGTAGTCCCAGCTACTTGGGAGGCTGAGGCAAGAGAATCGCTTAAGCCCAAGAGTTTGAGGTTGCTGTGAGCTGTGACATTACAGCACTCTACTGAGGGCAACATAATGAGACAATGTCTCAAAAAAAAAAAAAAGGTAGGGAGTCGTATTATCCCCACCCCCCCAATGTCTACATTGTCACTCTTGGTTAGTACTATCTCATCCCCACCTATTTTCTTTCTATCTCAATTATTTTAAAGGAAGTCCAGATTTCATATCATTTCATCTGTAAATATTTCTATTTATATCTCTAAAGGTAAAAACTTTAAAAACATAACCAGCATATCATTATTGCACTCAAAATAATAATTTATCAGTATCATCAAATATCAAGTTAGTGTTCAAATACTGAACAGTTTTTTTTTTTTTGAATCAGTAGCCAAAATGTGCCAACACAATACATTTGGTTAATAGGTCTTTTTAAATAGAATGGCCATATTATTTATTGTCTAAATTAGGAAACCTTTGATAATGAAATAAAGGGGATTCTATTAATAAATATACTTGTACAACAGGCATAAGCCTATTAAAGAAAAAAATTGGGGCTGGGCACAGTGGCTCATACCTATAATCCTAGCACTTAGGGAGGCTGAGGCAGGAGGATTACTTGTATCCTGGAGTTAGAGACCAGCCTGAACAAGAGCAAGACACTGTCCCTCCTAAAAATAGAAAAATAAACAGGGTATGGTGACGTGCAGCTGTAGACACAACCACTCAGGAGGCTGCTGCAGGAGGATTGCTTAGGTCTGGGAATTTGAAGTTACAGTGAGCTATGTTGATGCTACTTTACTCTAGCCCAGGTAGCAGAGTGAGACCCTGCCTCAAATAAAAGAAAGGGGGAGGTGAATGTTTGGTCACTCTACTTTTAAGTCTCTTTTAATCTAGCTTTTTCTACCCGTTCTCTCTTTTTTTTTCTCTTGCAGTTAATTTGTTGCAGAAAGTGAATTGTTGTCCTTGTGTGTCCTGCATTCTGAGTATTGCTGATTGCATTTCTGAGAGGTTATTTAACATATTTTATGACTTCTATATTTCATGTAGGCTTTGGAGGAAGTGGGAGAAATACTTAGTAGTTCAGTATGTGTCTGTCATGGGGCAGGTAATTTCAGTTTTCTTTTCTTTTCTTTTTTTTTTTTTTGCAGTTTTTGGCCGGGGTCGGGTTTGAACCCACCACCTCCAGTATATGGGGCCGGCACCCTACTCCTTTAAGCTGCAGGAGCCATCCTAATTTCAGTTTTCTTCCCTGTTTTGTTAGTAGTGGTCATTGTTAATTTACCCCTAGATCCATTATTTTATTAGGAATTTATAAAAGATGATAATCCCATTTGCTTTCTATTTCTTAGGTACAATATTTAACACAAAATAAATTTCCCTCCTGTCTATGTTTACCCTGAGATACAATTAGCTACCCTTACTCTTGAGTTGGTTTAGCCAGACTCTTGTTCCTAAGTCTTCAACCTAGAGGCTCATCATTTCCTTTGTTGGTTTCACACCTACTGATTACTACTTTGTGGTGAAGGTGGTTTGCCCAGAGCAGTGCAAGGGGCATTGTTTTGTTTTATTTTTGGCGAAGGTCTGTGTGGCTTGCCATTTAAGTAGCTAACCACTTGCTCAGCCAAGGAAAACCTCGGCTTTCTGGCCCATGTGTAAAGATGAAGCATCTGAGGTAGTCAATCCTTATTATATTGACTCTGGGACTCTGAGAGGTGGGAGTGGATGCAGACAATAGGAGGTGCCAGTATTGATTCTGATTTCCTCATCTTGACAGATAGGTTGGGCTCAGGGATGGAGAGTCTTGCTGTTAAGGAACTAGCACACTAGGGATAGAAGAGTCAGAAAGACGAATCATTTGCAGTGATTCTTGGCATTGATTCATGTCATTATTTATTTGCTAATGCATACATATTTTCATGTTGTTGGAGAGGTATCTTCAGGATAAATTTCAAGAACTAATATCACTGAGTCAAAGAGTAGATGTATGTGTACTTTCATTAAATATTGTCCAGTTTCTCTCCATAGTTGTTATACCATTTGGCATTTCTACTATCGGTTTAAGAGAATGTTAAGACATGTTTGCACATAGCCTTGTCAACAGAATATCTCGCTAATCTAAGAGGTGAGAAATAGTATCTCAGTATAGCCAACTAAAAAGTCATATTAAAATGTTCTTTAAGGGATGCAGTTTTTTTTTTCAATCTTACGTGAAGGGAATTAGTTTTCCTATTCTAGGAAATTGAGATGGATTCATTCATTCATTCAACTGCAGACTTTGAGCATAGGCCCTCTGAGCAGAATGTGACACCAAATTGTCGATAGGAAAATTCCCAGCATGGGATGAGTGTCAGAGATGTTTTTTATCCAGTAAACTTTCATCTTGCAATCTTACCTCTATTCAGCCATTCCTAGAACTTTTCAAGTGATTTAGACTTTAGCAGACATACTTTTAAAAATTAATTTCAGACTGGGCACAAGGCCTCATATCTGTAATACTAGTACTCCTGAGACCGAGGCAGGAGGGACATTTGAGGCCAGGAGTTTGACACCAAGCCTGAGCAACATAGTGAGACCCTCCCTCCACAAAAATATGAAAAAATTATCCAGATTTGGTGGTACATTCTTGTCGTCCCAGCTGCTGGGGCAGCTCAGGCAGGTGGATTGTTTGAGCCCAGGAGTTTGAGGTTGCATTGAGCTATGAATGATGCCACTGCACTCTAGCATGGACAACACAGCAAGACCCTGTCTCAAAAATAAAAATTTTTTAAATGCCAAAAATAGTTCAAAGAACCAAATCACAGGTCAGCAAAAAATAGTCTATAGGTCAAATATGAACTGCAGCCTGCAGCCTGTGTTTGTACAGCCCACAAGCTAAGCATGGTTTTTTATATTTTAAAAGAGATGTTTAGAAAAAATAAAACAAAATAAGGATCATATAATAGAGACCACATGTGGCTTGCAATGCCTGAAGTATTTATTATCTGGTCCTTTATAGACAAAATTTGCTAGCCCTTGTCCTAACCCATGTGAGAATCTGTGCTGGCATGGTATTTCATCAACCTTGAATGCTTTAGTTCGTTCTTCCAACAGAGACATTTTCATAACCACAATACAGCCATTAAAATCAGGAAATTTCACAATCTAATCTATAAGCTTAATTCATATTTTACCAAATGTCTCAGTGATGTCCTCTGTAACAAACAGATCTCATTCAGGATCATGAGTTAGAATTTTACTGTTATTCCTGTTTAGTCTCCAATTTGGAGCAATTTTGTAGTGTTTTCTTAACTTTTATGATCTTGACATTTTTGAAGATTACAGGCCAATTATTTGATAGAATTCATCTCTTCAGTTTGGGTTTGTCTGATATTCCCTCAGGATTAGATTAAAGTTATGGAACTTTAGCAGGAATATAACAAAAAGGATATTGGTGCTCATTGCATTTTTTCAAGTTATAGAGATTTTCATTTTGTCCAGTTACCGTGAAGTTAACCTTGATCACTTGATTAAAAACCTGTTGTTTGCCAGGTTTTACCCTGTGAAATTACTGTTTTTTTCTTTTGTAATTAATAAGTACAGTAGAATCTCTATAAGTTGAACACCCAAGAGACTGTAACAAACTGGTCAACGTACAGAGGTGGCCAACACAGAAGTAGGCCCCTTGTACTGATACGTACACGTGGTGCGTGTTGCTTTATGAAAATTAGGTCAGCTTCAGGAGGTGGCCAGCTGTGGAGGTTCTACTGTAGTTTTGTGGAAAAGTTCTTGAAATTATGTAAATACCTCATTTCTCATCAAATTTTAATCCACTGTTTTTAGCATCCGTTGATATTTTTTGACATTATTGTTTTACTATACTGGTTGCCAAATAGTATTTTTCTATTTTTGTTTGGTACTTATTTATTGCCATTCCACCACAGGGAAAGCTTTCTCCTTTCTCTGATCATTTCTCACTTATTTTATTATACCATATGTATTCAGTAGATTCTATCTTATTTCTTGGTTTATAATCTGTTAATATCTGCTAGTATCATTATATATTTTGAAACTCGAATTGTACCATATTTGGCCAAGGGGAGTCTTTTCATGTTGGCTTTTGTGTCTTTTTGATATCTCTGCCATTCTTTGAGAACTTCCTAACTTCCTGGCCCAAGAAGGTATTCCTGGCTAGCTTGTTTTGTACGCTCCCTCCCATAGCTCTTGAAATACCCAGTTCTCTAAGAAGCATAGTCCTTTTTTTTGGAGGATGCTTTTTAAAAGTCAATATATGCATGGTAGACATGGTTTCTGATATGTGGGTTCACTGCTGCCAAGGACTGTACATGTAATACACATATATCTTTATTTATTGATCTCTATTTATTGAAAACTATAAGGTGACATTGACACCTCTATTTCCAATTCTGGTTTATTCTAGTTTTCTCTGTTCTCATGTTTGTAACTCACTTCTTTGATAGCATGAATCCCGACCACTGTTAGCCTCAGTGTATTTGCTTATTTGATTATTTTTCTGTATGTAACTGTAATTACCTTTTACAACTGACCTTCTGTGTGTACGCCTTCCACACCTTGCTGGGTCTCCAGCATCCTATGGCAGACTGATACCACTGTTTGAAAGCAGGCAATCTCCACCTGCATCAGTCTCTGATATCCATGTCAGGTACCTCACCCCCTCACCAAGTGGCCACCATCATCATCTCATGGCTTCTAGACTGAATTATTTGGGAAGGAAAGGGGAAAAGGAGGATTCTAAAGTCCATAAAGTATATCTGATTCAGCCTCAGGGGCTTACACATTTTTTTTTTTTTACACATTTTTAAAAATATAAATTTATTATGATATACTGTAAAATTTGCCAATTGTGAATCATTTTTTACTAAATTTGTGGAATTATACATTGTTAGCATAATCTAGATTTAGAACATTTTCATTACCCAAAAAGTTTACATGGGCCTATCTGTAGTTAATCCATCCCTCCTATTCCCAGCTCTAGGCAACCTAAATCAGTTTTTTGACTCCATAACTTTACTATTTCTGAACATCGCATATAAATGGAATCATATATGTAATTTTTTATTTCTGGCTTCCTTTGCTTAACATATGGCTTTTGAGGTTTGTACATGCTACGGCAGGTTCATTTCTTTTTGTGGCTGAATAATGTTTTACTATTAGGTGGTCCACATTTTATTAGTCTATTCATAAGCCATGGATTGTTTCCAGTTTGGGACTTTATACATGTTGCTGTGACCATCTGCATGTCTGTCTTTTTGTGGATGTATATTTTCATTTTTCTTGGGTAGAGTGCTAGGAACTGTGTTGTATGTTTACCTTTTTAAAAAAACAGCACACTCTTTTCTACAGTAATGGTATCATTTTACATCCTCAGAGTTAGTTTTTCCACATTCTCACTAACACTGGGTATTCTGTCTTCTTGCTTATAGCCATTCTATTGGTGGTAGTAGCTCATTGTGGGGGGCGTTTGATAATATTAGTCATTCCTGTATCATTCCTCCCTCTACTCTCTCCCTCTTTATACCCTCCCTCTCCTCTTTCCTTTTTTCTTTTTTGAGACAGTCTTACTATGTTGCCTTCAGTGGAGTGCTGTGGCATCACAGCTCACAGCAACCTCAAACTCTTGGGCTTAAGTAATTCTGTTGCCTCAGCCTCCCAAGTAGCTGGGACTACAGGTGCCCAGCACAGCGCCTGGCTGTTTTTTGTTGCAATTGTCATTGTTGTTTAGCAGGCCCAGGCCAGGCTCGAACCCGCCACTCTGGGTGTATGTGCCCTACTCATTGAGCTATGGGTGCCGCCCCCTCTTTTCTCTTTTAAGAGATAAACTCTTGCTGTGTTCTCCAGTTTGGTCTCTGAAACTCCAGGTTTAAAATAATCCTCTTGCCTCAGCTTCCTCAGTAGCTGGGACTACAAACATGTACCATCATGCCTGGCTTGTATATCTTTCTTTTTTTGTAGAACATAACACACACACACACACACACAAATATATACACCTATGTATATACGTGTATATATGTGTGTGTGTGTGTTTTGAGACAGAGTCTCACTATATCACTCTTGGTAGAATGCTGTGGTGTCACAGCTCACAGCAACCTGAAACCCTTGGGCTCAAGTGTTTCTCTTGTCTCCATCTCCCAAGGAGCTGGGACTATAGGCACCTGCCACAACATCTATTTTTTTTTGTTGTAGTTGTCATTGTGTTTAGCAGGCCCAGGCCAGGTTTGAACCCTCCAGCCCTGGTGTATATGGACAGTGCCCTAACCCTTGAGCAACAGGCACCAAGTCTTTTGTAGAATATTTGTCAAGTATCTTGTGTATTAAAAAAGAATTGGTTCATTTATCTTTTATTAATACATTAACACAATTTTTTTTGGTAGGTACAGGATCTCAGGCTGATCTCAAACTCCTGGCCTCAAGCAGTCCTCCAACCTTGAGCCTCCCACAGTGCTGAGATTAAAGGTGTGAGCCACTCTGCCCAGCCTATTTATCTTCTTAATACCGAATTTTGAGGCTGGGTGTGGTGGCTTATGCCTGTAATTCTACCACTCTGGGAGGCCGAGGTGGGTGGATTGCTTGAGATCACAGGTTCCAGACCATCCTGAGCCAGAGCAAGACCTTGTGTCTAAAAATAGCCAGGCATTGTGGTGGGCACCTATAGTCCCAGCTACTTAGGAGGCTGAGGCAAGAGAATCACTTGAGCCCAAGAGTTTGAGGTTGCTGTGAGGTATGAGGCCATGGCACTCTACAGAGGGGGACAAAGTAAGATTCTGTCTCAAAAGCAACAACAAAAAAATACTGAGTTTTGAGTTCTTTTTATGTTCTAGGTGCAAGTCCTTTATCAGATATATGATTTGCAAATATTATCTCCCTGTGTGTGGTTTGTCTTTTTATGTTTTGGAATGGTACCTGTTAAAGTGCTGAAGTTTATATGTATGTTTTTTGAGACAGTGTCTCACTCTGTCACCCTGGGTAGAGTGCCAAGGTGTTTCCGTAGCTCACAGCAACCTCAAACTCCTGGGTTCAAGAGATTCTCTTGCCTCAGCCTTCCAAGTAGCTGGGACTACAGGTGCTTGCCATGTCTGGCTCATTTTTCTTTTTTAGTAGAGATGGGCTCTTGCTCTTTCTCAGGTTGGTCTTGAACTCCTGAGTTTAAGCAGTCCACCTGCATCGGCCTCCCAAAGTGCCAGGATTACAGATGTGAGCCACCATGCTGGGCCTATGATGTTTTCTTTCTTTCTTTCTTTCTTTTTTTTCTTTTTCTTTTTTTGAGACAGAGCCTCAAGCTGTCACCCTGGATAGAGTGCTGTGGCATCACAGCTCACAGCAACCTCCAACTCCTGGGCTCAAGTGATTCTCCTATCTCTGCCTTCCAAGTAGCTGGGACTACAGGTGCCCGCCACAATGCCTGGCTATTTTTTGGTTGCAGCCATCATTGTTGTTTGGTGGGCCCCGGGCTGGATTCAGACTCACCAGCTCAGGTGTATGTGGCTGGCGCCTTAGCCGCTTGAGCCACAGGTGTGAGCCTATGATGTTTTGTTTTATGGATTCTGATTTTGGTATCTAATAACTGTTTGCCTAACTCAGTGTTATGAAAACTTCTTTCCTCTCTTTTCTTCTGGAAGTTTTTTGCTTTTAGCTCTTAAATTTAGGTCTGTGATCCATCTGAGTTTATTTTTGTATATATGAGGTAAAGGGTAAAGGTCCTTGTGTGTGTGTTTGTGTGTGTGTGACTATTGTTCCAGCGTAACTAGTTGAAAATGCTCTCCTTTTCCTGTTGAATCATCTTGATACTTTTTTGTTTAGTTATGTTCTGTTTTGTTTTGAGTCTCAATCTGTCGCTCTGCATGTCGCCCTGCGTAGAGTGTTGTGGCGTCATAGCTCACAGCAACCTTGGGCTCAAGCAATCCACTTTCCTCAGTTTGGGGTTTTTTTTCTTTCCTTTTTTTGTACACTTTCCTCAGTTTTTCTGTTATTAGTAGAGATGGGGTCTCACTTTTTGTTCAGGCTGGTCTCGAACTCCTGAGCTCAGGCAATCCACCTGCCTCGGCCTTCCAGAGTGCTAGGATTAGAGGCGTAAACCACCCTGCCTGGCTGACACTTTTGTTGAAATCAATTAATCATAAGTATTAATGGTTAATTTTGGACTCCCACTTTTCTTCCATTAATCTATATGCATATATCCTTGTGCTAATTCTGCAATTTTCTTCTCTAACTTTGTGTTCTTTTTCAAAATTATGTAATCTGTTTTGAGTGCATTGCATTGCCATATAAATTTTGGGACCAGCTCTTCAATTTCCACAAAAAAGGCTGCTGGAATTTTAAACAAGATTGATTTGAATTTATAGATCACTTTGAGGGAGTATTGTTACCTTGACAATTTCAGGAATGTATAATGTCTCTCTATTTATTTAGCTATGCTTTAATTTCTCTTAGCAGTGTGCTGTAGTTTTCAGTGTATAAGTTAGGAGCTGATGAGGTCTGATTGGTGAATGACAGTGGTGGGTAACACTGATTTTAAGGATATAGCAGTTTATTTTGTGTAGTAGCTTGTGATACAATCCTTGGGCAGATGCTTTATTCCCTGAGTGATTTTTCTTTTACCCTGGTCTCTCAACTCAAATTTATTTATATGTGGCAAGATAAATCCAATTCATGAAACCAGTTTTTACACATGTATTTGGTGATCTTGCCAAACTTACCTATATACTCGAGTATAAGCCGAGTTTTTTTGGCACAAATTTGGGGGAAAACTCGGCTTATACTCGAGTATATGCGGTATTTACTTTTTTTTTTTTTTGCTATTATTATTATTATTTTTTTTTAGACAGAGCCTCACTTTATTGCCACTGGTAGAATGCTATGTCGTCATGGCTCACAGCAACCTCGGACTCCTGGGTTCAAGTGAGTCTCTTGCCTCAGCCTCTCAAGTAGCTGGAATTATAGGCACCTGCCACAACTCCCAGCTATTTTTAAAGGTGGGATCTCGCTCTAGTTTAGGCTGGTCTCAAACTCACGAACTCAGGCAATCTGTTTGCCTCGGCCTCCCAGAGTGCCAGGATTATAGGCGTGAGGCACCACAGTTGGCCTGTTAGTTCTTTTTAAAAAATTCTTTGAGACTTTTCCAGCTGGGTACAATGGCACATGCCTGAAATCTTAGCACTTTGGGAGGCTGAGGCAGGAGGATTGCTTGAGCATAGGAGTTCAAGACCAGCTTGAGAAAGAGTGAGACTCCCATCTCTACTAAAAATAAAAAAAACTAGCTGGGCATTGTGGTGGGCACTTGTAGTTACAGCTACTTTAGGAGGCTGGGGCAGGAGGATCACTTGAGCTCAGGAGTTTGAAATTGCTGTGCGCTAGGCTGACATCAAGTCACTCTAGCCAGGGCAGCAGAGTGAGACTCTGTCTCTAAATAAATAAATAAATAAATAAAACGGATTTTCCTACATACAGGATCGTTTCATCTGTTAATAATAAGTTTACTTCTTCTTTTCCAGTCTGGATGCTTTAATTTTTATTTACTCTTTGTAGCACTGTCCAAACCTATGTGGCAGAAGCAGGCATACTTGCTTTGTTCTTCCTCTTAGGGAGGAAAGCTTCTAGTCTTTCATCATTAAATATGTTAGTTCTAAGGTTTGTGTTGATTGAGGCTATCCCTTTATCTCTTCCTGGTTTGTTGAAAGTGTTTATCATGAGAATGTTTTGGACTTTAGTGAAATGTGTCTTCTGTGCCTGTTGAGATGATTAATGTAGTTTTTGTCCTTTATTCCTTCCATGTATTAATGAAATCAATTTATTTACTTATTATCTTTCTTTTAGATAATAACAGGGTCTTGCTATGTTGCCCAGGCTGGAGTGCAGTTACTATTCACAGGTGCATTCCCACTACTGATCACCACAGGAGTTTTGACCTCATTAATTTTAAGTCAAACTTATATGGCATAGATCCCATTGTGTATAATTCTTTTTTTTTTCTTGCCCTTTCCTTCTATTTTTTCATCTCCTTTTTTGCCATAATTCAAAAAAATTCTCATTTTTAAAATTGTAGTTAAATACATGTAACATCAAAGGTAACATTTAATCATCTTTATTGTAGCCTTAGGTACCTTCAGTTGTTGTACAGCCGTCACCACCGTCCATCTCTAGAAATTTTTTTTTTTTTTTTGTAGAGACACAGTCTCACTTTATCACCTTTGGTAGAGTGCTGTGTCGTCACACAGCTCACAGCAACCTCCAACTCCTGGGCTTAGGCAATTCTCTTGCCTGTCTCCGGAGCAGCTGGGCCTACAGGCGCCTGCCCCAGTGCTCAGCTATTTTTTGTTACAGTTTGACCGGGGCAGGATTTGAACCTGCCACCCTTGGTGTATGGGACTGGCGCACTACCCACTGAGCCACAGGTGCCGCCCCATCTGTAGAAAGTTTTCATCTTTCTCACCCGAATCTCTGTACCTTTAAAGATTAACTCCCATTACCTTCTCCCCCCAGCCTCTACTTTCTCTATGAACTTGACTAGTCAAGTGGACTTGTATAATATTCGTTCTTTTGTGTCTGGTTTATTTTATTTAGCATAATGTCTTCAAGGTTCATCCATGTTGTAGCATGTGTCAGAATTTCCATCCTTTTTAAAAGGCTGAATAATCCATCATTGTATGCCACAGTTGTTTATCCTTTTATCTGCTGATTGACGCTTAAAGTTACTTCTCCCTTTTGGCTATTGTATATAATGCTGCTAAGAACTGGGATGTAGTAATACTGTATCTGTTTTGGGAACAGATTTGGAAGCAGGAAAGGGTCCCACTTCTCAGATTTTTTGGCACATATCCAGAAGTAGAATTCTGGCCGGGCTCAGTGGCTTCTACCTGTAATCCCAGCACTTGGGAGGCCAAGGCGGGTGGATTGCCTAAACTCACAGGTTTGAGACCAGCCTGAGCAGAGCGTGACCCCATCTCTAAAAGTAGCTGGGCACTGTGGCAGGTGCCTGTAGTCCCAGCTACTTGGAAGGCTGAGGCAAGAGAATCACTTAAGCCCAAAAGCTTGAGGTTGCTGCGAGCAATGATGCCATGGCACTCTACCAAGGGTGACAAAGTGAGACTCTGTCTCAAAAAAAAAAAAAAAAAAAAATTCCTGGATCATATGGTAATTTTTGCGCAGTTCTTTTTTTTTTTTTTTTTTTTTTTACCCAGTTTTTGGCTGGGGGCCCTGTTTGAACCCACCACCTGTGGTATATGGGGCCGGCACCCTACTCCTTGAGCCACAGGCGCCACCCAGTTTTTGTGCAGTGTTTTGAGGAGCCACTATACTATTTCCTTTCCTTTCCTTTTTCCTTTCCTTTTTCCTTCCTCTCCTCCCCTCCCCTCCCCTCTCCTCTCTCCGTTGTCATCATTGTTTAGTAGGCCTGGGCTGGGTTCGAACCTACCTGCCTCTGTATATGTGGCGCCCTAACCACTGAGCTATGAGCGCCAAGCTCTATACTATTTTCCATAGCAGCTGCATCATATTATATTCCTATAAGCAATGTACAAAGGTTCTAGTTTCTCTGCTTTGTAGCCAGCACTTGTTATTTTCTGGGTTGTGTTGTTATAATAAGTCATCCTAATGGGTGTTAGTAGTTATTATATCTCATTGTGGTTTTGATTTGTATTTCTGTAATGATTAGTGATGTTGAGCAACTTTTCATGTGCTTCTTGGAGATCTGTATTATCTTTTTTGAAGAAATGCCTATTCAAGTTCTTTGCTCATTTTCTAATCTGGCTATTTGTTTTTGTAGGAGTTCTTTATACATTCTGGATATTAATTTCTTACAATAAAGTATATTTATTTAGATTTTTCTTATTTTTGGAAAAGGTATGTTTTTTCTAGTCTAAATGCTTGCAGGAAATTCATGTAAAGGAAGTGTCTAGTTCACAGTAAAGCTCTATGATGCAGTTATTGCTCTCTAGCTATATGTAGACAAATAGTGTCCAAGAGATAAGCTTATGCAGTCATGAATTTTTTTGTATGTCTTTGGGTCTGTTCCTTAGTATTGTCTTTCTTTAGTTCTCTTTTTAACTATACTAAAGTTAGAGTTTATCTCATCTAATGGATTTTATTTCTCTAATTTTAATTCATAAATATGTAATTTTTTCCATATCTAGTTATTCTTCTTTACTGTCAGGTTTGATTCATTACTTTTTATTTAAAAATTTTTATGTATTGGGACTAGGCACACTGGCTCAGGCCTGTAATCCCATCACTCTGAGAGGCTGAGGTGGGTGGATTGCCTGAGCTCATGAGTTGGAGGCCAGCCTGAGCTAGAGTGAGACCCTACCTCTAAAAATAGCCAGGCATTGTGGCAGGCACCTGTAGTCCCAGGTACTCGAGAGGCTGAGGCAAGAGAATTGCTTGAGCCCAAGAGTCTGAGGTTGTTGTGAGCTATGATGCCATGGCATGCTATCAGGGGTGACAAAATGAGACTGTCTCAAAAAATATGTATTTTTTTAATGTATTAATTTTTATCTCTAATAATCTGGCCTATACTTGCAAGTCTGTTTTAGATTTTTGTTGTTTGAATTTCAGCTCATGGAAATTTGTCTTCCTATTATTTTATTTATTTATTTATTTATTTATTTATTTTATTTATTTATTTATTTTTTTTTTTGAGACAGAGCCTCAAGCTACAGCCCTGGGTAGAGTGCCATGGCATCACAGCTTACAGCAACCTCAAACTCCTGGGCTTAAGCAATTTCTTGCCTCATCCTCCTGAGTAGCTGGGACTACAGGCACCCACCACAACACCTGGGTATTTTTTGGTTGTAGTTGTCATTGTCTGTCAGGCCCGGGCAAGATTCGAACCCACCAGCTCTGGTGTATGTGGCTGGTGCCCTAGCTGCTTGAGCTGCTTTAGCCGCAGGCGGCATCAATCTTCCCATTATTTTATTGGCTGATTTTCTTAGCATTAGATTTCCTTATGTGTTTTTGTTTATTATCGTGAATAGTAATTTGTTTTCTACATAGCTATTACTGTCATATTGACAGATTTATATTTTCTATTCCAAATGGAAAATATCGAATAAATATCAGTTTATGTTTTTTATTTTATTTATATTTATTTTATTAGGTTCACTGGTAGCAATGAAAGCATACACTCTTGCTTTTTCTTGACCTTATAGAGAATATACCTAAAATTTCTTCTTTGACAGCCTGGTCAACATATTGAGACCCTGTCTCTACAAAATATTAAAAAAAAAAAAAATTAACTGAATGTGGTGGCATCTGCCTGTGGTCCTAGGTCCTTGGCTAAGATAGGAGGCTTGCTTGAACCCAAGTTTGAGGTTACTGTGAGGTGGGCTGACACCATGGTATTCTAGCTTTGACAATAGAGTTAGACTCTATCTGGGTAACAAGTGAGGCACCTACTCAAAACAACAACTACAACTAGGTATGATGGCATGTGCTTGTAGTCCCAGCTAATCTGGAAGCTGGAATGAGAGGATCACTTGAGCCCAGGATTTTGAGGCTACAGTGAGCTATAATTGTGGCATTATACCCCAGTTTGAACAACAGAGTAAGACCTTGTCTCTTTTAAAAAATAAAGTTACCTATATTTTGCTGTGTATAAAGTGCTCCAATGTATCATGTGCACCCACATTATTGACCCAAAGTTTTAGGAAAAAAACTTTTAATTTTTTAAAGGAGGGTGGAAGTGGCTGTGCAGTAGCCCTGCCTTCTCTCGTGAGAGGCACGAGGTGCAGATCCACCACTGTGGAGAAGCCAGGAGCTAGCCCAGGCAATATGTGACAGGGAATTGGACAACTCCAGCACCTAACCTCTCTCATCTGCCCTCTTCTGGCCTTCCCTCTTCCTCATATCCTCTCATTTCTTGTTCCCAGCCATGTCTGTCAGTGGGAATGTGGCCATGGCTGCTCTACTGAGAAGCCCAGCAGGTTTATTTCCTTGGAAGCTGGTGTGAGGGGCCCTGGGCTCCTAACAGTGGATCCCTGCTGTTTCCAGGTTGCCTCATCTCTCATACAGCTGCCCCCATTCTTCGGCCTCTGGGACAAGTGCTGAGGAGGAAGCCTTCCCTGATGATAATCATTGTGAAGTACTCTGCATTTACACTTCTGTTTAATGACTAGACCATGACCTCCTTGGGCACTCAGTAACATCAGAATGAACAACACCAGCCTTCTCCAAACTTGAAAATTGCAGGGACCTGAAAGAGGCAGACTCACATAATGTGGTTAGTGTTTGGTATATTGCTTTGTTTGTGACCCCTCCTTTCTTCTGGTTTCCATTTGCCTAAATATTGTTTTCTAATCTTTTACCCTGTGTCTTGTTTAGTCTTTCAAAGTTAGGTGTGTTTCCTGGAGACACCATGTGGATGGTGTGTGCTTTTTTATCTAATCAGCCCGCGTATGCCTCTTCAGTGGGGAATTCAAGCCTTTAACAATTATTGAGAGAATTGATAAATGTAGAAGAGTTCTATTCATTTTATTTTGTGAAGGTCCATTGATTAGTTTTATCCTTTGCTGTGTTGTGGAAGGTAGGTTTTGTCTTTTAGTTTGTGTGTGTTTACTTTACTGATAGTCCATTGTGATGTTCAGTGTGGAGAACTGGTCTAAGTATTTCCTGTAAAGCTGGTCTGTAGTTAATTTCCTTAGTGCATACGTATCAGTAAAAGATTTCATTTCATCAATTTTGAAGCTTACTTTAGCAGGATACAGAATTCTGTGCTGAAAATTATTTTGTTTAAGAAGGTCAAAGGTAACTAAACATTCACTTCTGGCTTGGAAAGTTTTAGCTGAGAAGTCTGCTGTCACCCTGATGGATCTGCTCCTGTACGTCAATTGATACTCCTGGCTGCTTGCAGAATTTTCTCTTTCATCTTGACTTTGGACAGGTTCATTACAATGTGTCTTAGAGATGCTCTGTTTGTGTTGAGATGACCTCAAGTTCTGTGTCCCTCTAAAAGGAATGTTTCAGAGTTTTTAGTAATACGCAGGAAGTTTTTATGATATCCTCCAGTAGGGCTTCCATTCATTTCAGACATTCTTCTTCCTTTCTAGGAATACCTATAATTTGTATATTTTAATGTTTCATGAAGTCACATAAGTCTCTATGCAAACATTCTGCTTTTCCCCTCTTCTTTTCTGCCTCTTTAACTGCCAGCGTTAGTTCAAGAGCTTTATCCCCTAGATCTGAGATTCTTTCTTCTCCATAGTCTAATCTGTTATTGATACTTTCTACTGTATCTTTAAGTTCCCTGATTGACTTCTTTAAGTCCTTAAGCTCCACCATGTCCTTTCTATATTCTTCCTATCTTTAGTCCATTTTTTGGCTCCATTTTTCTACTTTCTCATCATTTCCCTTTATTTTTGCCACCCACATTTTAAATTCCCTTTCTGTCATTTCCATTAATTCTTTATAGGTGGAATCCTGTGTGGTAGCTACTTGCTACTTCATGATTTTATTCTTTTTGGCGGAGGGGAGGATGGTGTGCATATGTGTGTGTGTGTGCTATATTCTGGTTTTTCATGTTACCAGAATTTTTCTATTGGTTTTTACTCAACATTTGTTTTTTTCTTGTTCATTTCCTCTCCCTACTTCTTCCTTTTTACTACCTTCTTTGCTTTAAATTTCCTTGTCTCACAGCTTAGGTGTTGAAGTGGCCTTTTGGTAGAAGGCCAAAAGGAAGATAAAGGTAAAGAGGTAGAAGGGAGAAAGAAAAGAAAAAGATAAAGAGGGATAAAGAAGGGGGTGTGTGGAAGGAAAGAATTGAAGAAAAGGGGAGAAAAAGGACAGTAAGAGAGAAACAGAGTGATAGGAGAAATAGTAGTTTTCAGTGGGGTGCTTTAATCACACTTGCAGCTCTAGGGCTTTAGGGGGCTGGGCTAGGTGGTTCTCTTGAAATCAAGAGCTCCTTACAGCCTGGACAAATGCAAGACCCCATCTCTACCAAATACAGAAAGAAATCAGCAATACATTTCAGTAGGGATCTACCAATACCTTTCTAAAGGCCAAAGCTAGAAGGACACCCAAGACGATGAGCTCATAGCCTTCATGAGCCAGACCAATGGTGTGACCCTCTAGTCCTCAGGGAAGAGAAAATATAATGAAAATATATAATAAAAATAGATTTTTTTTTTTTTTTGAAACAGAGTCTTAAGCTGTCACCCTGGGTAGAGTGCCATGGCATCACAGCTAACAGAAACCTCCAATTCTTGGGCTTAAGCAATATTCTTGCCTCAGTCTCCCAAGTAGCTAGGACTACAGGCACCTGCCAGAATGCCCGGCTATTTTTTGTTGCAGTTATCATTGTTGTTTTAGCTGGCCCAGGCTGGTTTCAAACCTGCCAGCCTTGGTGTATGTGGCCAGCACCGTATGCACTGAGCTACAAGTGCTGCCAAAAAATAGGTAAAAACTTAAAAATATAATTGTATAAGATGAAGAAGGAAAAAGGGGGGATATCTTAGGTGTTGCATGAGAATTTATGTGGGAGAAATAAGAAAAGTAGAGAAATCCTTATCAAAGAGAGAAGGAGAGACATTAAAATGAATAAAAGGGGCTGAAAAATCATAACAAAAATGGAGGAACCCTTGCTATTGGAAAACATAAAAATAAAAAATAAAAATAAAACCAAACCAAACCAAAACTAAACAAAAAACAACAGTAAAAGAGGAAAAGAAACAAAACTAAGGTGGCTCAGTACCCATAGCTCTTGTGAGTAGGGCACCAGCCACATACACCCAGGCTAGCAGGTTTGAACCCAGCCCAGGCCAGCTAAACAACTATGACAACTGCAACCAAAAAAAAATAGCCAGACATTGTGGCAGGTGCCTGTAGTCTCAGCTACTAGGGAGGCTGAGGCAAGAGAATTGCTTAAGCCCAAGAGTTTGAGGTTGCTGTGAGCTGTGACACCATGGCACTCTACCAAGGGTGACATAGTGAAACTGTTTCAAAAAAGAAAAGAAAAGAAGAAAGGAAAGAAAGGAAGGAAAGGAAGGAAGGAAGAAAGGAAGAAAGAAGCTAAGGAAAAAAATCGAAAGAAGCAAAAAACTTATATATAGCAACATATTTCCTGGACAGCAGATGGCGTTCTGGTGTTAGGAGATAGAGAACACATGCTGGATTTTTCATATATGATCAGAGCCATCAGAGTCATAAGCCACTCTGTAGTTGCAAAGGAGACTGGATCTTGGCCAGGTGTGGTGCTCTTGCCTGTAATCCTAGCACTCTGAGAGACTGAGGCAGGTGGGTGGATTGCCTGAGCTCACAGATTTGAGACTAACCTGAGCAAGCATGAGACCCGATCTCTAAAAAATAGCTGGGCGTTGTGGCATGTGCCTGTAGTCCCAGCTACCTGGGAGGCTGAGACAAAGAGAATCACTTGAGTCCAAGAGTTTGAGGTTGCTGTGAGCTGTGATACCAGAACACTCTATTGAGGGTGACAAAGTGAGACTTTGTCTCAAAAAAAAAAAAAGAAAGAAGAAAAAGGAGACTAGATCTTGTCCTCCTGACTTCTTTGCCCTCAATCAAGGAATGTTCACTTTTATGGCATTCAGTGCCACAGGACTGTGGTCCCAAAGCTCTTGCCAGACTTCCCAGGAGGCCCATCAGACAGTGTCCCCTGACAACAAAGCCGGTGCAGGGCTGCTCAGCTCACCCCAGGATGGTTGCAAACTCAGCAGGTGCACCAGAACCAGCCATGCACTAAGACCCTGGGGACTGTTGCTCCTTTTCCACAGTGATAGCACCCGGCTAGCATCCAAGATGAAGAAAGAACCACCCTGCCTAGCGTTCAACACTGGCTGCTGGACACTGTTTCAATCTACTTGCTGCTCCACTGATCAGCTCAGTCCAAAATCAAAATACTGCAGAACAACCCTTCCTATCCCAAGCCCTCCACAGGAGCCAGCCTCTGCCTATACCAAGCATCTGCCTTCCGCATTGGTTTTCCTCAGCTCCAGACCTCCTCATTGGCTCCTGAAGTCTCCTGCTGCTTCACTGTGTTCCCAGAGTGATGTTTCTTTGCACATTCCCCCAGCCAGAGGTAGCTGAAAGCCACTTTCCCCTGTCTGACCATTAGTAGCTAGCTAGGAGATGGCTCTAGTCCGCCATCTTGCTCCACCCCCCTCTACTCTATATTCTTTACACAGAATGAGATAGTAATGGTCTTTTCCTCATTCTGAATTGTGAAAGGAAGTAGCTACATGCTAGCCAATCACTAAATGCTCAAACCCCTTGGAGGAGCTAGATATCTTCTGGGATTTGGAGGGACATTGGAAAGGCCTAAGCTAAAGTATCTACAGCAAGGCATCCTACTCCATACCCCCATACTCTGTTGCTTCAAGGTGGGAAACAGGTTTCCAAAGTAAACTTACAGCAGTGCTTACAGGGGGTCAGATTTTCTGAGTGCTTGGTCTTTTTTTTTTTTGTAGAGACAGAGTCTTACTTTATCACTCTTAGTAGAGTGCTGTGGTGTCACAGCTCACAGCAACCTTCAGCTCTTGGGCTTAGGCAATTCTCTTATCTCAGCCTCCCGAGTAGCTGGGACCACAGACACCCACCACAATGCCCGGCTATTTTTGTTGTTGTTGTTGTTGTTGTTGTTGTTGCAGTTTGGCCGGGGCTGGGTTTGAACCCGCCACCCTTGGTATATGGGGCCGGTGCCCTACTCACTGAGCCATAGGCACCGCCCCTGAGTGCTTACTCTTTATTGTAGGGAGGGGATTTTATTTTATTTTTTTAGACAGAGTTTCACTTTTATTGCCCTTGGTGGAGTGCTAATGGCATCATAGCTCACAGCAACCTCAAACTCTTGGGCTCATGCAATTCTCTTGTCTCAGCCTTCCAAGTAGCTGGGACTACTGGTGCCTGCCACAATATGTGGCTATTTTTAGAGATGAGGTCTTGCTCTTACTCAGGCTGGTCTTGAACCCCTGAGCTCAGGAAATCTACCTTTCTCAGCCTCCTAGAGTGCTAGAATTACAGGTGTAAGCCACAGCACCTAGTCCTAGGAGGGGATTTTGGAGGCTTGGAACCAGCTACTTTCCACAGTCCAACAGTTTTGTAGACAATGCATGGTTTGGCTTCACCCTTGTTCCTTCTATTCATTGAGATGACCATGATGAGGCATGTGAGAACATGCAATGCCAGGTCTCACTCTGAATGACTAAGTGATTGGGATGGTTTAACTCCATTCTTTAACCCCGATCTTTTCTGCAGGCAGAGAAACATTAGCTTAGGGGCTTTCATGTTTACCTCCCAAGAGATTGAGTGCCTGATTCTGCAAACATCTGATTCTTTATCATACAAGAATGAAAGAATTTGCTTTATCTTCTTAGGATCCTAGGGGAATGGCCAGAACCTGTTGAAGTGGAAAAATCAGCCAGTTCCTTGTTTGGATCTCAGCTGTACCAGAGAATCTGACTTTTTTGCCCCTGGCAGCTGTTAACAGATTTGCCAAGTGAGATTATGTGTACCTTCATAAAAAGGCATGAGGTCTAGATATATGATCTTTAGTGTTTTGGATTTAATTTTAAATTTTAAATAAGATTGTGGCAACTCAAGTTAGAATTAATTTTTTACCCCTGAAGTTTTAAGAGATTTTTACTTTCATACCTAAGGAGTTTAGATATAACAGTTTCATATACCTTAATGCTAGGTGTACATGTATCCTCTTTATTTTAATCCTTGTAACAAATCATACTCATTCATTCATTCATTTAACAAATATTTATTGATTCTCTACCATTTGCCAGGCAGTGCTCTGGGGATTGAGGAATGCAGCAGTTAACAGCCCTTGTCCTTTTAGAGCTTAGCATCTGATGGGAAGAAAAACAAAATGAGGCTGGGCAAATCCTAGCACTCTGAGAGGCTGAGGCTGGATTGCTTGAGCTCAGGAGTTTGAGACCAGCCTGAGCAAGAGCGAGACTCTGTTTCTATTAAAAATAGAAAAACTAGCCAGGCATGGTGGCAGGCGCCTGTAGTCCCAGTTGCTTTGGAAGCTGAGGCAGGAGGGTTGCTTGAGCCTAAGAGTTTGAGATTGTTGTGAGCTATAATGCCACAGCATTCAGGGTGACAAAGTGAGACTGTCTCAAACACACAAACAAAAAAACAAGAAAACAAAATGAATGTATAAAACATACACAGTTATATATATTTAGGGGATTGGTTCCAGGATCCTCATAGATACTACAATCTGCAATGCTTTAGTCCCTTTTACAGAATAGTATACTATTGGCATATAATATACATCTTCCCATGCAGTTTATTTTTTATTTATTTATTTTAAATGGTCTCACTTTGTCACCCTTGGTAGAGTGCAGTGGCATCACAGCTCACAGCAACCTCAGACTTATGTGATTTCTCTTGCCTCATCCTCCCAAGTAGCTGGGACTACATGCGCCCACCACAACGCTTGGCTATTTTTTGTTGCAATTGTCATTGTTTAGCTGGCCCAGGCTGGATTCAAACCCACCAGCCCTGGTGTGTGTGGCTGGTGCCGTAACCATTGTGCTACAGGCACCGAGCTGAGGAGTGCAATTCTAAATAGAATATTCAGGGGTAGTTTGTTGAGAAGATTATACTTTAAGCAAAGACCTGAGGAGGAGCAAGCCTCCAGACTGTTTGGGGGTATGCTTTATGGGTTATATAGGCCTGAGGCAGTGGCTTCCTTGGCATGTTCTAAAAAAAGTGAGGTCCTGTGTAGCTGAAGACTGAAAAAGAAGGAGAGAGGTAATGGAAAATCCCAGACCATGTGATGCCTTGGAAGGCCTTGTGAGAAAGTTGTCTCTTACCCAGACAGGGAGAATTTTAAGCAGAAGAATGACATGATATTATTATAGCTTTATTTAGGTATGATCAAAATATAATAGATGGTACATGTTTAAATCATTAAATTTGGTGAGTTTTGATTATGTATATGTCTGTGAAACCATTTAGTATACTTAGGACCATAATAATGAACATGAAGAAAATGAACATATCTGTAAACCTGAAGTCTCTTCATGAGTCTGTAATTAATCTCTGGCTCTGGCTGAGCAATTGCTAATCTGTGGCCTGTTGCTATAGATTAGTTAGCATTTTCTAGAATTATATATAGGTGGAGCTGGATCAATTAAATACTTTGCCCCTGTGAGTCCTGGTCAAATTTCTCAATTTTGGCAGGTCAAATTTTTTTTTAGTGGTTTTATTTAGTTGTTTACTTATTGACTGATTGGTTCAGTGTCTCACTTTGTTGCCCAGGCTAGCGTGCTATGGCATTAGCCAAGTTCACAGCTACCTCAGACTTCTGGGTTTATGCAATCCTCCTGCCTCAGGCTCCTAAGAAGCTGGGACTGCAGTCACCTTCCAGAACACTTGGCTAATTTTTTCTATTTTTAGTAGAGAGGGGGTCTCACTCTTGCTCAGGCTGGTCTCAAACTCCTGAGTTAAGCGATCCTCCTACCTCAGCCTCCCAGAGAGCTAGGATTATAGGCATGAGCCACTATGCCCAGCCATTAGTGGTTTTATTTTTGAGAAAATTTTTATTTCACTTCTCCCAATGGGTAGATGTTTATTTCAAGGTACACTACTGCCTATTATTATCAAGACTTCACACCTACCAGCCATTGACTTCTTGAAGCAGCATACCCTATATACTCGAGTATAAGCCGAGTTTTTTCAGCACAAAATGTGCCAGAAAAAAACTCGGCTTATAGTTGAGTATATACGGTAATTGTCATCCATGGAAATGTTTATCATGTTACTAAACCTCATGGTAGGTGGTATAACACAAGACAGTTATTCATAGCAATTGCCAATTGTCATGGCTCTCTCTTCAAAAAGAATAGTTTTTCATAAAATCCAATATTTCCCCGAAAACGTGTCCTCATCTTCTATTCTTGTGGTCTATAGAAGTCATGGAGAAAGCAACTACTGCTGCTACTGGATTTTCAGGCCATTCTAGGATCAATATTCTACAATTTTAAGTCCATTCTAGGGTCAATATTCTATAATTTCTGCCACAGAATATGTGAGCATTACTTTGAATTGCATGTGATACAGCTTGATAGTTCGTGTCATTACTTACAATTTAACAAGTCCTGTTTTAGTTACAAAATCAGGTATCATCTAGCTATGCTCCAAGAGGGAGCATGGGTTTTTAGTATTGTAGATACTACCCATTAGTCAGTTGTTGTATGTTCGAAAATTGTTGATGACTCTTCTGCCCAGACTTTGTTGCCTACTTTACAAGTTCATGTTATCTCTTAGCATGTAGTCTTACAAAGCAAAGAACAAGATCTTGTGAGGAATTTATCATGATGTGTTATATGCATTTTGGCTGAATTTATATGGTGTAATCAATTTGGAAATAATTTTTTTTGATTCTCTTTTGCTGCATATATCACAATAATTTCCTATTAACTAATATGTTTCTTCTTAGTGCATAGATCAGAACAATTTTCTCTTAATTAATATGATGTTTTGACTTTTGGTTTTAGTATGTTTTAGTATTTATATACAGGAATAGATTTTTCAGTTGACTACCTCTGAGAGACACAGTTCAGTTGATCCATGGAACAATACATGTACTCTGTCTGGCTTCTTGGCTTTAGCACAATTACTTTGAGATTCATTCATTGTATGAATCCATACTTATTCCTTGTTATTACTGAGTAGTATTCTGTGTGTAGATATATGATGATTTATCATTCACCTATTATTGGACACTGGGGATGGATTCCAGTTTTTGGCTGTCACAGATAATTTACAGTATATAATTGGGCCCTGCTGTTCTCCAATGTGACAGTCTCTGCCTTAATTGGCTGTGTATTTAGAACGTTTATATGTGTGTGTGTGTGTATTTTTCCCCCCTTTCTTGAGACAAGGTCTTATTCTGTCACCTAGGCTATAGTTCAGTGGCTAGAGTGCAGTGGCATCATCATAGTTCGCTGCAACCTCTTAACTCCTGGGCTCAAGTGATCCTTCCTCCTTAGCCTGCTGAATAACTAGTACTACAGTTGTGTGCCACCACACCTGGCTAATTTTTTAAAAAATTTAAAAAGCAGGCTTGGCACCCATAACACAGTGGTTACGATGCCAGTCACAAACGCGGAGGGTGGCGGGTTCAAACTCAGCCCAGGCCAGCTAAACAACAATGATAACTGCAACCAAAAAATAGCCAGGCATTGTGGCAGGTGCCTGTGGTCCCAGCTACTTTGGAGGCTGGGGCAAGAGAATTGCTTAAGCCCAAGAGTTTGAGGTTGCTGTGAGCTGTGACACTATGACACTCTATGGAGGGTGACATAGGGAGACTCTGGGGGAAAAAAAAAAAAAAGTTGCCTAAAATAAAGGAATTTTATCTTAAAAAAAAAAAAAAATTAAAAGCAGGGTCTTGCTATGTTGCTCAGGTTTGTTTGAATTCTTTGACTCAAGTGATTCTCCCAGATTGGTCTTTCAAAGTAGGATTATAAACGTGAGCCATTGTGTCCAACTGATATCTACTTTCTAGAAAGTAGAAATTCATGGTGCCAGAGAGGGTGGAAGAAGGGAAGTACTAGTCTATACTCCTTGAATAAGGGAATTGATTTTGGTTAGAAGCATGGTCTTTCATATTGGTGTGAAAGTAGAGTGTGTGTGTGTGTTTGAGACAGAATCTCAAACTGTTGCCCTTGGTAGAGTGCTGTGCTGTCACAGCTCACAGCAACCTCAAACTCTGGCAATTTTTTTTTGGTTGACGTTGTCATTTTCTTTTTTTTAAGAGACAGAGTTTTACTTTATTTTCCTCGGTACAGTGCTGTGGCATCATAGCTCACAGCAACCTCCAACTCCTGGGCTTAGGTAATTCTCCTGCCCCAGCCTCCCGAGTAGCTGGGACTATAGGTGCCTACCACAACGCCTGGCTATTTTTTGTTGCAGTCTGGCCAGGGTCAGGTTTGAACCTGCCACTCTCGATATATGGGGCCGGCGCCCTACTCACTGAGCCACAGGCACCGCCCTGTCATTGTTGTTTTAGCTGGCCCGGGCCGGGTTTGAATCCATCAGCCTGGGTGTATGTGGCCGGCGCCCTACCCACTGAGCGATGGGCACTGCCCAAGCAGAGTATATTGATACAGATTTTTGTAGCAGGATATATAAATATGTAGTACTTCTCTTTGTGGTTTTGTGGTACCCCCTCGCCCAACCCCATTAAATAAAAAGCAGGGTTGGCAGATGAGGGCATGATTTGAGGAAGAAAGGAGTATTGGAGGTTTGAGGAGATGTGAATTAGTTGTTTTGAAGAGAGAGTGAGCACATTACCTAGGTAAATGTAGTAAAAAGACTGGCAGGCAGTAATGAGGACCCCACTTGATGTTTGTTATTATAAATATAAATGATGACAATCACCCTTAGTTCCCAGGTGCAGTTGCAAAATAGGACTCTTTGGAAGAGAGCAAGCTTTCAGTTAGAATTTAAAGCAAAGTTCCAGAAAAAAAAAAGAAAAGGCAGTTTGCTGATGACAGGCCAAGTTCAAGGAGGTATGGTGTAAGCTTTTCTGAAGCTTTCAGGAGTTAACTAGGTCAAGTTAGAATGGGAGGCTTGGACCTTGGGTGATGACTGAGGTAATTTGGGGTGTGGGTATGATTAGATTCAACCCAATGGTTTCTCAGGGGGAGGAGGTTATTTGTAATGAAAGTCTTTCTTGAGACTGACCTAAATTTCTCCAGTAGTTTCTTATTACATTTCCCATAGTCCTGCAGAGTCAAGTTGTGGCCTACACCATAGCTTCTATAACCTACATCTTTGCCTGTTATTTTCCCCTCCTGACACCCACTCTTGATTGCTTTGCCCTTTTTTGAACATAACCAAATTTATTCCTATCTCAGTACCTTTACCTTTATTTTCCTCTTTTTTTTTTTTTATTGTTAAATCATAGCTGTGTACATTAGTGCAATCACCTATACCCATTCTAAGATGCACCATAGATGTGGCCCCACCCATTACCCTCCCTTCACCAAAACCTCCCTCCTCCCTTCCCCTTCCTTGGTCCTTTCCCCATAGTCTTGTGCTATAGTTGGGTTATAGCCTTCATGTGAAAGCTAAAATTTAGCTTCATAGTAGGCTGAGCACATTGGATACTTTTTCTTCCATTCCTGAGATACTTTGCTAAGAAGAATATGTTCCAACTCCATCCATGTAAACATGAAAGAGGTAAAGTCTCCATCTTTCTTTAAGGCTGCATAGTATTCCATGGTATACATGTACAACAATTTGCTAGTCCATTCGTGGATCGATGGGCACTCAGGCTTCTTCCATGACTTAGCAATTATGAATTGGGCTGCAATAAACATTCT